>JAVSBT010144426.1:0-52065 GCA_033118115.1 Pharyngocirrus eroticus | reverse complement strand
GGGGGGGTTTACAATGTCATCATGGTAAAGTTACAACATAAAAGACATGATGACATTCATAAACACACAGAGGTCAAAGAGTAATCACATTATTATGTCCTAGAACCAGACATCACCAATATGCTACAATGAAAGTAGCATCGTTAGTTCTCAAAATGTTATCCCTGTAACTCGTTGTTATTCATTTTCCGAATATGAAAACAATAAATTACCTGAAAAGTGGTGACCTATGGCTGTTTCTTTGTTTGCATTTTTAATCCAGAGAAGATGTGCTGATGGTCCTAAAAGATGTTTACATGCAGCAAGGGCATCATCATAGGTCATGTCCATATTTTGTATGGCAACAAGACTTGAGCTATCTTCCAGGTAGACAAGAACACTGTTTGGAATTATCTGATGAACTAACAAAGATAATCGAAAAGAATTTTTGCAGAAGAAAAATTGCCAAAATAAGCCATTATACAAATATTATTGTTTAGAAAAAGCTGATGAACTAACAAAGATAATTTAAAAAATTGCCAAAATAAACCATTTTAAACAGATATTGTCGCATGAGAACGCAAAAGCTTTAACTGTTTCTTCATCAGATAGAGCTTTTGCCTTCTCATATGATGATATCTTAAAGTGGGTTGGGGGTCTAAATGTGCAAACATATACCCACATTATCATTTCATGAAAAATAATGCAATGAGTGTACATATTAATGGCTTCAGTGCACCCTTAGCTACACTTTGATGCTACTCAAATGTCACAAGATTTTACATAATAAAAAAACACCAAAAAAGTAAACATTCAAATATTTCTCATTGATTTGCTCCTTAGCATTAAATTCCTGCATTTATTACCTAATTATCTCTACAAAATGTTACCTTGTTGTGAGATGAAAACATTGCCATTTCCATCCAAGGAATCTAATTGTGAATACCATTCTGTGTTGTGAAGGCATTTTCCAGTGAGGCTGCTACAGGACACAAACAAACATTGGTTATCTCTTGCACAACTGAGTAAACTCTCCATTCGGTTTTCATTTTTGAGATCATGTTCCCAGTTATTCCCTTTGACAATTTCAAAATCTTTTTTAAAACATTCTTCACAAGCAACAAATTGTAAAAACAATACTATTATCCAGACCCTCATTGTTCTCATTAATTGTCTCGAAACAAGATTAATGAATTTGCAACCTTTAAATATTAGAGAAATCCAATCCAATTGCCAATCGATATTCTTGAGTAAAATATCCTATTACATATTTTTTTACTAAAACAAAGTGCAACAAAAATCTCAAAAATCACAAAACATCAATCAATTTAAAAAAAAAAAGTCTCTTGAATTCAATTTAAATATTCTGATTTATCTGCTGAGACAATATGTATACAGTGTTTATGTTTAAGAAATAACCAAACAGAAACTCCTTGAAAGAAATATGCTTTGTCTATTTCAAAATTGTGTACCAATACCCCATACTCTGATCAATCAGAATGTTTCATCTAATGTGTCCTTCTCTGTATTGTCTTAAGGAAACAAAATATTCGAATCAATCATATGAAAAGGACAAAATCAAAAAGCAATTAGCCATGTTTGATTTACCATACATGACTTGATTTCTAAGACTCCATTAATTATAGTGATAGAGTCTCTGTTAGACCATTAACGATAAAGTCACTATTGATACATGTTGAAAATATTGACTGCTATCCTTTATATTTGACTACAAAACGCCATGGAGTATTTACAAAGCCAAATAAACTAAACTATATTGAAGAAATATTTATGTCTGGCATTTACCCTTCGGCATTGCAAACATTAATACACCCATATTAAGTTGCATAGAAATAAGATTGCATTCAGTTATTAAGAGTGTATTAGTAGAATTTAAGGAGGCATGAGGGGTTAATTCATCAATGGGCCATCCATGTTATTTCTTCTTCTGAATATTGCGTCAAATCAAGGATATGTCATGAATTTTCACCATACCTCAATTCTAACTCTTCTACATTTTTTATTATACATTTTCCACCATTGAAATGTATTTTTTACTTCAGGGTCTCCTTAGTTACAACTCAAATTAAGCTGGTATCTCTCAAACCTCACTGAACAAATACTTGTTTGTTTGTTTGCTGTATTTCATTCAAATTATCATTTGTATTATGAATGTGGAACGTTTAGAAAAAATCAAATTTGTTGTTATGAAATTTGAAAAAATAAAGAATGAATTGTTTCCCAAAACAAACATAAAACACATTCAGTATACAAGTTTTTTAAAACAGTTTACATGTGGTGCTTTTCTCAAAACTTGACTAAA
This sequence comes from Pharyngocirrus eroticus, assembly GCA_033118115.1. Classification (NCBI taxonomy): domain Eukaryota; kingdom Metazoa; phylum Annelida; class Polychaeta; family Saccocirridae; genus Pharyngocirrus; species Pharyngocirrus eroticus. Next base: position 49,763 of record JAVSBT010144426.1, on the reverse strand, counting down.
GCTATTGAATAAAACACTGTCTCAGTATTTAAAAGTGTTCCAATGTGGCAATCTCACTTGATTGACCAACAAATATATCATAACATTTTCTAGAATTCATTACCAGTTCCTAATTGATCAAAAGAAATAGAAACAAATGATAAAGCTCAATCTGTGCATCATAACATAATAGGAATGGATAATCGTTTTGATGCAAAATGATTGAAAGTTAGATCAAAGCTTTCAACCATCTTCATGAGATACTTACAAATCTTTCAGCGCTCTAGTTACAAGAGATACGAAGAACAAACATTGAAAACCTTCAGTTTTATAATTATATATATTTTTAATTTCTTTGATATCATTCATAGTGTTCACTATCATTATCATCTTCACCATAATTTTTTATATTGTAATTTTTTATATCAATAATAATAATAATAAAAGCTTTATTTCATGAGGGCGAAACCTTTCAAACGTAAACATTGATTTTCAAAGGGCCCTCTAGAGGGTATTTACAAAAATGAGAGAATATATACAAAGAATCAAAGGAGAGAAAATATATACTTATAACATTATAATACATTTACATCATGATATAAGCAAAGGTGATTACATGTATTTACATGTCAAGCAATAATTATCTTTGTAACTTGTTTCTTCTTCTTCTTATGATTGCTGTGGTGATCCAACCATAAACATAAATCAGAGCTTCCTTCTGTTACAGCGTCAAAAAGTTTTCCTGTATTTTAAAAGTTAAGTTCACATATACTTTTTTCACTCCATCCACAAGGAAGATCAACCCATCCTTGAGAATTCAATGCCACACAATTTTCTGAATTACCTCCATTTGGTTCAAGAGATAGCCATTTTGTGTAGCTAGCAATCGTATCAGGCCCTGTAACCCCTCCCCAAACAAAAGTATTCTCTAACTCGAGATCAGACAATCCTATACGGTAGAATACACCTGGATCTATCATATCTGTAATAAAAAAAAAAATTATCATAAAGGATTAATCTGTATCAAAATTTTCTAATCCCAATCCCATTTAATTCACCCATAAATCCCACATCCCAAGAAATTCAAATTGTAAATCCCAAATCCTAAACAAATCAAAAGGCTTAATCCCAATCCAATAGAATAAGTAAATCCCAGATCCCAAGGAATTCTATTTGTAAATCCCAAGTCCCAAATAATTCAAAAGGGTGAATCCCAAGTCCCAGAGAATCTCTCAGCACACATATTATTTGAAAACGATATCCCTTGCAACATCATTATTCAAGACAGATATCATAATATTATTGGTCTCAACATCTATAATGTCGGTGGAAGACATCATTTGTCTTTGATGTTGGTGGAAAACATCATTTGCATTGAACATGATGTAATTATCCTTTGACATATTTACATTAGTCTAAATCCGAGTTTACATTGGTCTATTTCTCTGCTAAAAAGTCACATCAAATCGACTCAATGTAAACAGGGCAACAATGAATCTCGATTTGAAGTAAACTAATTAAAAAGACAAAGATACAAAGGTTGATTAAAGAATTGATTACCATATATTTGACCTATAGCTGCATCTTTGTTTGCATTCTGAATCCAGAGAAGATGTGCTGATGGTCCTAAAAGATTTTTACATTCAGCAAGGGCATCAACGTAAGTCATTTCATCGTTCTGCACAATGATCAAACTTGAAATTTCATCTGTATGGATCAGAATATTACTTGGGAGTAACTGCAGAACTGAGACAAGTGTAAATATTGATATGATATTAGCTTTGCAAAGAATTATTTTTTAAGTGAAAAATAGTCAACTGGGACCTGGCAGTCTGCTGTACAAAATGTCCTATTAAACTTCTTATCAAAGATAAAATGTCATAATTATATAAAATGGTTCAAATAATAAAAGTTGACAAACATATTTTAACATGGCTGATTATTTTCCGAACATTAATATATTTGATTCAAAAGCTGCAAAGGTCAATTGTTAGGATATTATTATATCAAAAGAAAAAAAATAAGGTTATTCCAAATTGATTAGGTTGATGGATGTGACCCACTCATTGTTTTTCGCCATTAATAATTCTTTTTTTCTTTGCTTTAATGTCAAATTTTGGCAACAAAACCATGCCAACAATCTGTAGACTAGTAAATTTATTTTTCAAATGGAAATAGAGAACTATAAGTATAAGGAGGCTATTTGTACAAAAATAAGATATTTGGCCATAAGCCATGTAAATGTGAGCACCTTGCTCATTTCTGTCGTTTCCATATACAAGGCTGAGTGAAGTTTAATTGACTTTGAGATACAAAGAAAAATACGAAAATATTCCACTGACTGAACCTAATTTTCGTCCTTAAAAAAACATCTACCAACTAATCAATTTGGAGTGGCTTGAGGTAAAGTATTTATTCAAAATACTTCAAGAAATTGCAGTTTTTTTCTACTTTTTATTTACCCTGTCGTGAGACAAAAACATTGCCATTTCCATCCATGGAATCTAATTGTGAATACCATTCTGTGTTGTGAAGGCACTCTCCAGTAAGGCTGCTACAGGACACAAACAAACATTGATTGTTATTCAAACATTTTGACAAACTTTCCATCTTTTTTTGTCTTGTAAAATGATTCAAAGTTATGGTATTCCTTTTGACAGTTTTAAAATATCCTCCAGGTAAAGCTTTATTGGCTTTCAGTCGTATCAAAGGCACAATAATCAAGAAAATCAGTATTGTTTCCATTTTATATAATGTATAACTTCTCATTTTAAAATATGTATAATTCAAAAAGCATAACTTTTAAGGTATCTTTTAGGTATAATTATCACTATATCCTTTTTGTGGTCTGAGCTCAATATATTTCCCAAGAAATAAATATTCTCATCCATTTAGCACGCTAAATGAAATATGAAAGTCCTCATTATCATAATTGATTTTATTGTTTTGCTTAATGCATCATAGTTGGATGTTTTTTTCACTTACTATGATAGTCCATTAGCGACGGATTTTTTTTATTACAATTCTCAATGGTAAACCACAAGCTATTGTCAGATAATCTACCACATTCCAAGAAAAACCTTTGAAACTTGAAAGTCCCCATTGCAATAATTGACAATCAAAATTAGCAGTGTGTTTAGGGGACAATAAAAGAAAAAGATTTATTTTTCTTGAAAATGTATGCTTCTATAGACAAGACTTAGTGTGTATTTAGGTATTTCATTACAATTGATTTTCTCTCTTTTGTCTAGCTTTTGGGTGTTATCCGAGTTCGTTGTCTCTTGATTGCCCTACTTGTTGCTTACCTTGTTCTTTTTAAGATTTACAAACACCTCATTAAGTCTTGAAGGTTCTTTTTCTTCCCTATTTTGTTGATTGTGTTTCCAGTTGCTTGCCTTGTTATTTTTGAGGGGGGGGGGGGGGCTTCATGCAGACAAATTGCTTAAAAGCGCAGTATTCATATACACCAGTAGCTTTAAGAGTTTGTGGGATAAAGTATATTGCAGTTATTTTGACCAAAAAATCATGCTTTGGTAGCTAATTAAAGTTCTGTATTGGTCATTTCAATAAACCAATGCTCTTAAAATATTTTTAGTAAAACGGAATCAGCTCTATGGCTTAAAACCTAGAACTTGATGCCTCGAAAAAGTTTCAAACTACTAGTTCTAGAAAGTGGTTAATTTTGCGATCAAAGGTTTTTGAACTAGCCTGCTCCTAAAAAGATTGTAAAAATGAGAATAATTTTCCTAAACACATATATTTATTGAATAAAACATAATTTCACAAAAGAAATGGAATTTTTATTTTGCATTTCAAGATGCCAAAATGTAACATTTCTGTAGAATAGTATTAGTAAGGTGTACATTTCTAGAAAAAATATCATAAAACCTATGAGTGATATATAACTTGAAATAATGGTACTTTGACCTTTCCTGACATGAAGGTATTTTAAAAAAACAATATACCATTAAACATATAGAATAATAGTTATGACTAATTAGGTTCAGAAATAACGACTTGAAGCAATAACTATTTGGAATGAATTGCTACCTGCTAATACTAGAATGGGTGTTTTTGTGTAATTCCCCCTGACCTTTTGACCTTGGATGACCTCAAAGTATACAACAATATATTACCCTAAAGTCATGTAGCAATGATTGCATGTCTGAGGTTATATCATTGCATATCATTATATTGCAAAAAGTGCAATAGGTCCCTTACAAAAAAAACTTCATACTATTACGTTTTAAAAATCCCTCAGTATCAGGTTTGAAAACAGTTTTTGAAAGTATTAAATATACTTCAAAATGGTCAAATATGTGTATTGAAAATAGCAAATGAGTTTCAAGATCAAATGGTTGGTAACAGAGTTTAACCTGTTTCGCTACTGTATACGCTTAGACCTTGAGTTCTGCCATATTTGATAACCTTTTAAAAACCCATGACCTAGCCTTAAAATTAGTATTTTGTAGATCCCATAACAACCAAGACATATTCAAAAATATGTTATATAAGCTGATAAAATAAGTCTTATCTTATCATATATTTTATTTGTAGAAATCAATTTCACAAATACTACCTTGTCTGCTCAGTTAGAACATCATGTATAATGTTAAATTAGATAATTTGAACAATGTATGTAGAATTCTGATCACACAAAAGGTAAAGTTTTGCTTGTAATATTCTATCTTGCTAATATAAATACTACACTTATGTGACTGTGCTCTATCGCAACTTATCAAATTTGTAAAACTATCAACTGCAAACATGGCAATCTCACTTGATTGACAAACAAATATATCATAATATTAACCAGAATCCATTGCCAATTCCTAACAAAATGATATAGCCCAATCTGTGCATTATAACATAATAGGAATGGATAATCTTTTTGATGCAAAATGATTGAAAGTTTTATCAAAGCTTCCCGTATTTTAAAAGTTGAGTTCACATATACTTTTTGCACTCCACCCGCAAGGAACATCATGCCATTCTTGAGGTTGACCAAGCAATACCCCACAATTTTCTGAGGTACCTCCATTTGGTTCAGGTTCAAGAGTATTCCACTTTGTGTAGCTAGCAATCGTATCAGGCCCTGTTGCCCCTAACCAAACAAAGGTATTCTCTATCTCGAGATCAGACAATCCTATAAAGTAGAATACACCTGGATCTATCATATCTGTAATCAAACAAAATAAATTATCATAAAGGATCAATCTGTATCATTTTTATCTACAGGGGTATAGGTAATCAGTACCAATGTCTTCATGAAAGAACCCCTGATGGAAGTATAAGTTCCTTAAATTTAAAAAAAAAACTTACTTTATTCTCACACCTAGCACAAATATTATTTGAAAATGATATCACTTGCAACATCATTATTCAAGACAGATATCATAATATTATTGTTCTCAACATCTGTAATGTTGTTGGAAGACATCATTTGTCTTTGATGTTGGTGGAAAACATCATTTGCATTGAACATGATGTAATTATCCTTTGACATATTTACATTAGTCTAAATCTGAGTTTACATTGGTCTGTTTCTCGGCTAAAAAGTCACATCAAAGCGACTCAATGTAAACAGGGCAACAATGAATCTCGATTTGAAGTAAACTAATTAAAAAGACAAAGATATTACACAAAGGTTGATTAAAGAATTGATTACCATATATTTGACCTATAGCTGCATCTTTGTTTGCATTCTTAATCCAGAGAAGGTGTGCTGATGGTCCTAAAAGATTTTTACATGCAGCAATGGCATCAATGTAAGTCATTTCATCGTTCTGCACAATGATCAAACTTGAACTCTCATCTGTATAGATCAGAGCATTACTTGGGGGTAACTGGAGAACTGAAACAAGTGTAAATATTGATTGAATTATTTGTGAAGTAAAAAATAGTCAACAGAGTACTGGCAGTCTGCTGTACAAAATGTCCTAAGAGATAATATGTCAGAGATAATATGCCATAATTAAATCAAATGGTTCAAATAATAAAAGTTGACAAACACATTTTTACATATCATTACCAGCTGATACCTTCAAACTTAATAGAATAAAAGCTAATCGGAAAATGTTTTTAATTTTTTTATTGCAAATTTTCCTAAGATATCACTTATACATCGTCAGGCAAACTGATATTACATTTCTATACAGCCGATTATTTTCAAAAATTGATTCAAAAGCTGCAAAAATCAATAATATTGTTAGATTTTATATCAAAAGAAAAGAAAAGAAAAAAAGAATTAAGGTTGGCAAAAATATCATGCAAACAATTTGTAGACTTGTAACTATATGTATACATTTTCAAGTGGAAATAGAGAACTATAAGGATGCTATTTTTACAAAATAAAATATATAAAATGTAAATCTGAACACTTTGCTCCTTTCTGTCTTTTCCATATAAAAGGCTGAGTGAAGTTTAATTTACTTTTTGAGATACAAAAAAGGACAAAAATGTTACCGACCGACCAACCCAATTTTTCTAAAGAGCTATCTACCAACTAATCAATTTGGAGTGGCATGAGGTAAAGTATTATTCAGAGTACTTTAAGAAATTGCTTATGATTCATTCAAGCAATGCTTTTTATATTATAATCAATGCAATTTGTTTTCTACTTTTTATTTACCCTGTTGTGAGGAAAAAACAGTGCCATTTCCATCCATGGAATCTAATTGTGAATACCATTCTGTGTTGTGAAGGCACTCTCCAGTAAGGCTGCTACAGGACACAAACAAACATTGATTGTCATTCAAACATTTTGACAAACTTTCCAATTTCTTATGTCCTTTGAGATGATTCAACGTCATGATGTTCTCTTTGACAGTTTTAAAATATCCTCCAGGTAAGGCTTTATTGGCTTTCAGTTGTATCAAAGGCACAATAATCAAGAACATTAGTATTGTTTCCATGTTATATAATGTATAACTTCTCATTTTGAAATATGTAGAGAGCAAAAAGCAAAAGTTTTAAAGTATCTTTTGGATATAATTTTCAATATGTCCTTTGGTCTGAACTCAAAATATTTTAAAGGAAAATAAATGTCATCAATTTAGCATGCTTATGAAATAAAATTCCTCTTTATAATAATTGATTTTATTTGATTTGCCTAGTATAAGAAGTCAAAAAAAATCTCATAATGCAAATCATTAATTATAAAAGTGTGTGATATAAATATTAAATAACATATCAATCACAGTATTATAATTTTTTCGTATCAATGGATAATATGGAAAATGCTACGGCAACATCTATTCAATTTCTAATCAAGATTTCAAAAGGAAACAAGAAAGGATTATTTTTATCTTTCAATTTTTTATGATATAAATATAGAAACATCAACTATTTATCAACTTTGCCTTTCACAATCAAGTCCATTTATATATTACATGCTACAGAGTTTATCTACTTCTGGTCTAATTTGATTAGGATGTCAAAGGCAAAGTTGATAAATAATTGATGTTTCTATATATATTATCATAAAAAATTGAAAGATAAAAATATCCTTTCTTGTTTCCTTTTGAAATTTAGATTTGAAATTGAATGGATGTCGCCAATTTGCAGCAGAAGATTTTTATAACAATTCCCAATGGTAAACCACAAGCTACCGCCTGATAATCTACCATATTCCAAGAAAAACCTTTGAAACTGAAAGTCCCCATTGTAATAATTGACAATCAAAGTTAGCAGTATGTCTAGGCGTCTAGGGGATAATAAAAGAAAAAGATTTATTTTTCTTGAAAATGTATGCTTCTTAGCCAAGTGTGTATTAGGTATTTCATTACAATTGATTTCTTTCTTTTGTCTAACTTTTGGGTGTTATCCAAATTCTTTGTCTCTTGGTTGCGCTTCTTGTTGCTTACCTTGTTATTTTTAAGATTTACATACCCCTATAAGGTTCTATTTCTTCCCTATTTTGTTGATTGTGTTTCCAGTTACTTACCTTGTTATTTTTGAAGGAGGGGGGGACTTCATACAGACAAATTGCTTTAAGAGTGCTAGTATGCCCTTTAGTCCCCCCCACCCCCCCCCAGTCTGTTGCTAAACTAGCCAATAGACTAAATCCTTTTCATAGTTGGTAACATGTGTTTTGGCAGTGACTAGTGCACACCGCACACAGTATTCAAATAATTATATCCAAAAGGACAAATGGATTAAAAAAGTATTTTTTTAGTACAAATGCTTTTGTCTTTTTGAGACTGTTTCAAAAGATCATGATCAAAATACCCAAGTGTGTGGGATAAAAAATTGTGTTACATTATATTAAAGAGCTTTAAGATTGAGCCGCATCAAACCTCTTGGAATTGAAGTGCTTCAAGACTTTTGTTCCTTTTACTCAATTTGCGGCTATATGTCTAAAATCGTGTCTATTTGGAACATGTCTATTTGGACTACTGTCAAAGTTACAAATATGCTTTGTTTCAAATAACTATTTTTTTTTAATCCGTTTGTCTTTTTGGATATAGTTACATGTATTTGGATATAGTGTGCGGTATGATTTAGTTACACTTCTACCCAGTTCACACCTGAGTAAAGTTAACTGATACAAAGTAACAAAGTTTATTCGTAACATGTTACCAGGGAACACTGTCAAAAACGTGATTTTTACCTGGCTATATAATTTATATAGAAAGAAACATATGGGAACAGACATATAGCTTTATTACTTTGGTACGGTTACTTTGGAGCAAAAGCATTCATACTAAAATTAATCCTTTTTTAATCCTTTTGAGCAAATGTAACAGTTAACTTTACTCAGGTGTGCGCTGGATATTATTTCATTGTTCAATGAAAAATGACAAAAGTGTATTGGTGATATTTTTTATTCAACTGTCTAAAATAATCTTGTTTTCTTGCCTGCCACAGCACAAAATCCTGAAATAATGTAAAAGAAATCCTTGTAGAAAAATAAGAATCCATTCCACATTTTCTTTTCTCAAAATGATACTTGAATTGCTTTTGAAAAAGGTTGGATAGCAAAGGCAGTTAAGTGTTGAATATGTATATTTTCAATCTCTCAAATCAAATTGATTAGATATTACAAAATTAAATGAAGATATCATATTTGCATAATATTCCTTGGGCATGAAATGATGGGGTATAAGAGAAATATATTTTTATGCATAACACCCATATGAATTCAGACACTACTTTGGAGGCAAATGAGGATTACGATTTATACTTACAATGTTTTAATTGTCTCATTCGATGTTTCAAATTTTTTACAGCTGAAAAAATACAATACATAGGTTAGTCACATATAAAATAAGGTGACCTGTTTACACTATTGATTTTGAAGTCAAACTTTATCTAATTCATAGTTGGTGAACTCTGTATAATCCTGTCATAGATTTCTTGATTTAAGGACAGCTTTAATCTTAACAGTCCCTTAAACACTACAACATCAAATTGCAAATACGCTATCGTACAATTTGTACAAAATCATCATACCTCTAGTCTTCTTTAGGTTGATATTTTCTTCCAAATCTTCTGAAATGTCAGGAGAATGAATCTTCACCATGGTCATTATAACTTCTGCTGTCATATCTGCCAACTCTTCAATGCTATCTTCATTGTCTTAAAAGAACAAATGAAATTCAGTCAGACCTCAATGAGAGAACCACTTCTGAATTACTATCTCTAAAGTTAAACCATGGTCAGACTTAAAATTATAGATCATAATAATATGTCCTATGTAAAAAAAAGACCAGTTTGAACTGGTTTTACATGAGATCATGTAAATGCCTACAGTACAGTATCTATGAGACTATCATAAATAAGGAAAGCCGTTCAAAACAAGTCAAAAAGAAGGCCTCTATAGAAAGGTTTAGGCTCTCGCTATATAAGACTGTGATACACGACAATGGACTTTGAGAAGACTATGAGAGGACATCACACTGTGACAGCATTAATATTTATCCTACCTTGCCATGAATTACAGCAGGGTGACTTTGGACCACCAGGTTTAATGATATCTCTGAATGGACCATTCCAGAAGTCATATCTACTTTGTCTATCACTGTCTTCTTTATCTACAGAGATCATCTTTGCAAATCGAAGGATTTCTTTATCATTGGGATCAAATGAGGGCCACAAAACAGGAATATCACTGGGCCCAGAGTTGGGATTTCTATAAAAAAAATATCATTATCCACACAGAAGTGTGAATAAACAGGAGTCTGAATTCATCTTAAAATATTGATCATTTTTCCTCAGCATGCAATTTTTACCAAAGCTCATGGCATTCTCAGGTTATAATGCCAAATATACTCAATGACATACTATGTCAAACAAATCTGGTGAAATATCAAAAGCTAAGTTTAAAAACATCATTTTGATTAAATTTTCAATTCTAGGAGATTTTTTTGTTCACACTTCAATTTACTTAGTCAATGAATTAAACTTTTGGGGGGTTATTGATGTTTTAACTTTTCAAATAACTCACCCTGAATGAGCAAAGTTTGTATAATAAGACATCATATCATGGTTCATGTTTGCATCTGTAGGAGAATAATCATCAAGTCCCCTGCTAGCCTGCAATCTTTTAAAATATTCTTCCCCAAATATGGAGTATAGATCCTCAGAATGACTACCATTTACCCATTCTGGATAACGAAGGAAACTTTGTCTGTATTGGAATTCATAACGGTAGGTTTGCTTTGAATCTGGTCTTCCATTTCTAAAGTATATTAAAAAAATAAGAGATTATTTACAATGACATTGTCGACAAGTATCTATAGAATTTAATTCATATTTATCAGAACATTATTTCATTCTTTATGGCTGAATCTGTAAACCACTCCCCTCCCCTATCTTTCTCACATTATGTTTTTTTGATTTGGTTTGATTGACAGCTGTTGTTTAGACAGTGCCCAATATCTTGCTAATTTTTTAAGGTATTCTACATTTATCTGAAAAAAAATAAAACCGAGCAGTCAATGCTTTCATGATATTTAAACAACACTATTGATGATACATAATTATAGAAAACATTTTGAAACTATCTAAACTTTCTTGTTACTCACTTAGAATGTTGTTCTGCCTCCCATGATGTCACCGCTCCAAATAACCAATCAGTGATTGCTTTGACAGCAGTCTTGGTTCTAATATCTTCATCAAGTTCATCTAACAATGGATACTGTTCCCTAATCGCTTCCTGTGCAGCACTAGGATCATCATAAACACTAAAAACAAAATCCAGAATCTCTGCAAGAGTGTCATTGTCTCCTAAAAATAGAATTAGAATTTGATGTCAAAGGCAAATTCATATTTTTGATCTCCAATAAGGTATCCATTCATTTGATTAAGAATAAGGGATATTGTATGTTCTTGCATATTATCAAAAAAGTCAAAAGACAACAACATCATTTTTGGCCAAGGGGACAGAACCCATGATATCCCTTCGACTGGATGGGGAAACAAGCAAGATATTTCTGAGAGCGGAATTCCACTTTTAGCTTTAAATAAGCAGAATTCATACCCATGCCATTGGTGAAGCTTGACCCTTGATCAAGGGCCTTAACCTCTACACCACTTGTCCCCCAGCATAATTTGTCACAGATAATTATGGATGATTTAAAATTGTAATAATAAGTAGACAGAAAAATGTCTAAAGAAATAATACCTGCCAAAAACAAAAATTCCCAAGAAATAATAACTGCCAAGAAAAACATCCAAAGAAATAATACCTGCCAGGTTTGTTGTTTCATTTGTATAACCCTGTGACAACAAGATGAAAGATGCTGCATCGTCAAAGGTATTCCCGTTGATGTAATCTAAATGATTGGCACTTCCATTCCTCCAGAGAGTCCTTGGATGATCAGGAATAAGGTCGCCATCTATGACAGGGAGAAAGTTCGGGAGATGTCCCAGCCAAACAATTGTGGCAGCATATCCCCAGAAATCTAAATCTTCTGGGTCACATTCCCGTAGACATTGGACCATTTCAATGCTGTCATCCTCAGGACAAAGCATGAGTTCTGCTAGAGTTCTTGCAGATCTTGCTGCCTGTGTTGGACTTGCAAAAGCATAGTAACCAGTTCCCCCTCCACTGATTGCAATGGCACGGTGGAACAGGCCCTTAGAATGCGGAGAGACAGCAAGATGGCTGACAATGGCAGCACCAGCTGATTGGCCAAAAAGAGTTACTGTATTGTTGTCTCCTGTAAAAAATATAGCATGCTGTTAACACAGAAGAACATGTGGTGTCCATTAATGGTATTGAAATTGTAACTTTTAGATAATGTATACAGTTCTCTACAGTGCACAAAATCTAGAAAAATGACCAAATATGTGTCCATGATTATGTATATCATAAATATAGTTCAATAACCTTCATTCACAATGTAGCTTACATTTCTATATACTATAAACTAATTGATAAGTGATAATTAAATGATAAGTAAGAAGTGGTCAATTTGAAGGTCGAGAAACTTTCTGTGAAGCTTATATTGCTGATCTCAAGTACTTTGAAATTATCACAGCTAAAGATGGATTCCAATATACACGCATAGATCTAGGGTGAATCAGCTGTACTGAAAACCATCTTTTACCTGGGTCACATATTATGCAACTTTATTATTTTTACCTCCAAAATGTTCAATATTGTTTTGAACCCATTCCAAGACAGCAACCACATCCCATAAGCCATAATTTCCAAGTGAATTTTCATTTTCTGTGGATAAAAAACCAATAGAAGACAGTCTGAAAGGTTAGAAAATAAAAGAGATAAGAAACTTCAGGCAATTTATGTAATCAAGGCCGTGAAACATGCTAAACTATATTATATTACTGACATTTTGTTTTGTTTTTAAATTGCTACAGTTCATCTGCTACATGTACTTTCAATACACATTTTGACTTGTAAAAGTAAATATGCATGGTTTCAGCACTTCATTATTTACATTTCCATAACAACGAAAAGTCGTTTTCCTTTTACACAGTATAAATAAAGTAAAAAAATGATATATAAAAACATATTATGTTGAAAAAAAACAATACTTTAGGGTTGTATACTCATTAAATTATTAATTATTATGTTGAATAGCCATAAGAACTAATGTGCTTTTTTCCCTATTGATAAATGTAGGCCCCTTTTACATTGAAAAACCTTGGAACTCCTCAATACATCATTATTCTTTTGTGGTTAAATACAGAATACTTTCTCTTAGCAATTAATCTTAGATTTTGATTAATGCGAGTATTTTTTTCTTTCTTTTTAAACATTTCCTTTATAATCATTAAGTAGATATAAAACTGTCATAAGGTATGTAGGTTTGATAAATGGGTGAAGATTTAGTGTCATGAAATATTTAAATCAAATTGAGTAATCAATAATCACACTTCGGTTGGTCTGTCATCTTACTACCAATATGATTCTCAAAAAAATCCTATGCAACCGTGCCAAAAAGTTGATAGTATCTTTACCTGTAATTACAATTTACAACTATCACATCACCGTGGAGGGCTAAAGCATCACCAGGGTAATGTCCACCTGTCCCAAAAATGAAGGCACCACCATGAGCAAACACCATCACAGGGAGTGGATTTTCTCTGAAATAATTTGAGAAAAAAACATTTTGTAGTCATATCTTATAAGAGTCTTTACTTTTATCCATCCAAGTTGGTCAGTGGACTACAGATATTACCACAAGTTACTCATGTTTGATTGTGTGCATACTGAAAAGATCAGGACCAAAAGTTTCATAGTAATACCTGATGACATCTACTCCATGAGGCACATAGATATTGAGATAAAGACAATCTTCACTTGCTTCAGGGATGTCAGTGTTATTTGCAAAGGAAATGACTTGAATGCATGGTGCAGCGTATTCCGTCGCATTGAGAATGTCGTCCCATGGAAGTGGGGGTCTAGGTTTTGTCCATCTCAGCTCTCCCAAAGGAGGAGCAGCAAATGGAATTCCTAAATACGCTTCATAGTCTCGACCTACAAGTACAATTTCTGACATTTAAAAAGGTATATTTAATTTTAAAAATGTGTTTCAATGTAACTGAAAGTTTAATACAAAGGTGAAAAAAATCCCAAGGATCTTGAAATACATGTTTTCAAATAAGAAAAACAACTTTTAATCATTTTTTTCTTTTCCATGATTTTTTTAGGGAGGCAACCATTCAGATTCAGCTGAGTATTCCATTAACATGTCACCCCAGGAAGGCCAACAGCAACTGTACACCTTTGGGAATAATTCTTATAGGAGTTTGATTGTGAGCACTTCAGCTGTCAGCTTTGAAACTCCTTCAGTTCATAAATCAGTTAAAATGCCCATTAATTGTTAGATCTTGTATGTCAATGATAAGAAACTAACACAACCTATACCTACCAGAACTGTCCTCTCTTTGGAGTCCTTGAACCTTTCCATATTGAGTGTCAATCACAGTGGCATCTACATTAAAAGCTTTCATCAGGATCAGACATGTCATAAGCAGTCTCTGTCCATAAATTAATGACATCAAACTCACCATCATATTTGCTAAAAAAATATATGACAATCCTTATAATTTGTAGAGAATTTGAAAAAGCCTATGGTTTGGATTCACATTCACTTCAGGTACATAACGTTATCTTCTTGATTTATCTAAAAACGTACTTTCTAAAAATAGTTTTATATATCTTATGTTAATTGATATGTAAAACTTCAACAACTCCAATCTGCATGTAATTTACTGAGAAATTTACTTCAAACCTTATGTTGATAAAACTAAGGCTTCTGAATATAAATGGGAAAAAAGATAATTATGTCGAAGATTAGCATGCAAGGACAGTTTATATACATTTTGGAAATAATGAAAAGTCAACTACTTTGTATGAAAAATAATCATGTCTATTGTTGGTGATATTTAGTGGTAAAATGAAGTCAATTCAGTGGTGCTAAAATATCACCATTATATGTTGCTATTTTCCACCAATCAACACTATTAGTGAAAAGGGTCAACACTAAATAGTGATATGTTGGCAACACTAAATGCCATTTTACCACCGAATATCACTAATAACAATAGACATCATTATATTTTTCTAACAGTGTATGATATACATGTAGTGTAAATTACAAAATCATACGTCTACAAAAGATAAAGACATAACCTTGAACTTTAATTCATTAGAAATCATTACTTATCATATCAATATTTCATTAAAAACCTGCTAAATTTCACAAACAATTTCTGATAAATACAAAAAAGGTTATGCCAATAGGTTACTATTAGCAAGGTAAAGATGGGCCAAATTGGACTCTTTGCTCTGATTTTTGTATTTTGTAATTTTATTCTTTATATTGGAGCAAGGGAGGGACCAGTTGTGTCCACAAACAATGGACTTCTTCAAGGGATAAGCAGCACTGATAGCTCAGGTATACACACTTCGGATTAGATTTTGATTGGAATTAGTATGATATCTTACAATGTCATAACTCATTTCCACAAGATGAAGACAAATTAATTCTACTAAGATTGGGTGATATAATGCATTTCTAGATGCTAGATTTCTAAATTACCAATAGTATCTAGTTTTATTTTTAAAAAGTTGATACCAAGGCTTTTGTAATGAGGGTGATTTTTATGTGACTGTTTAAAAACAATATAAAATTTTCAAATATATTAATTGACAATAATTTTGTCCTTAAAAGGACGCAATTTTGATGAATTTAGAGGGATTCCTTTTGCTAGACCCCCAGTGGATGAGTTAAGATGGAAGAAACCAGAACCAGCTGAATCATGGGAAGGTACCCGTGATGCCAGTCAGTACAGTGTGCATTGCCATCAAATCATTGGTGAAGTTTACCCTGTAATTGGACTCAGTAATGGAAATGTCAGTGAAGATTGCCTTTACTTAAATGTGGTGGTACCAAGTGGAGTTGACCTTGTATCGTAAGTATGATCCGACAGAGAAATATGAAATTATGAAGTTGACTCAGGAAAATAGTCATTTTAGTGTACTATCATTAATCAGTTCATTAACAATCTGTCTTTTCCTCTAATTCTTCATTCATACATAATTATGAAACTTTTCTTTTCCCCAGTGACCTTCCAGTGATGGTATACTTTGTGGGGGGAGCATTCCTTCTTGGAACAGCTGAGATGTATCCAATGGATCAGCTAGCATTACATGGAGATGTCATTGCAGTGGGTCTCAATTACAGAGTGGGGGTGATGGGATTTTTATCCACAGGGGATGAAAATGCTGTGGGTAACTATGGAATATGGGATTGTATTGCTGCTCTTCAATGGGTTCAGGTAAATTGGTAGTATACCCTCCCCCCCCTTTCTCACAAAGTTTTTTTTATAAGAAATACCTTAAAAAATATTTTTCAAAGTAATTTTTGGACGAAAATGACTAGTTATTTTGATACCACATGATTCACAAAATTGTTATCTTTATTCTGATTTCAGTATTAGAAAATATTTGAAACTTGATCGTTTATGACATTTGAAATTTAAACCAAAATGCAATAATGGATACTTCATATAGATAAATAACTTAATGAACAAATTTCTGTGACTTTATGTATTTTCAGGACAATATTGCTAATTTTGGCGGTGACCCAAATAAAGTGACAATATTTGGAGAATCTGCAGGTGGTGTTGCAACAACCACTATAGCAATCTCTCCTGCTGCAACAGGATTATTCCAGAGAGCCATTGCTCAGAGTGGGGGTGCTATTAATTATCATGCCTGGACTGACAGAAACCTGGACAATGCAGAGGCCATGGCTGAGTTAATGGAATGAACAATAGAAAACACTACTGCAATGGTAGATTGTATGCGCACTAAATATGCAGGTAAGACACTAGAAATTGGGAGCAATGAATGATCCCCTACGCTAGGGCAATGAAAGATCCCCAGTTTAGCTCCATATAATTACAAATCTTCTTTTGACATGTCCTGCATTGAATAAATGATTTACTCTCTGTCTTTTCTTTTAGGTGACCTCGATTTTTGGAGTTATACTGCTACCTTGGTTACAAATGGCTGGGTTCCTAATTGGCTCCCAGTCATTGATGGTGACCTCATTCAACAAGATCCAAGAATTCAATGGCAAGAAGGAAACATCAATCAATTTGACTTTATGACAGGTAGCCAATGTTGTTAATTGTTGTTTTTATTCATCTTGGTGGTATTTATGTTTATTTGCAGAGGAGAGAGAGAGAGAGGCTTCGATTAACAAATCTTTGAAAAAGAATTATCATGATTCTGTGTAAAGGGTGCAATGTGTTATGTTATTGTGTCCCATGTTCATTACAATTTTTTTTTCATAAATTCTCTAATTATGTTGGACAAAAAAAAGACATTTTCACCAAAACATATTTCTTGAAATTTTTCTGAAAAACACCCGGATATTTTCAAATTTGATCAAAATATCGCTTGTTCAGGAAACATCCATACTAGCTCTCAATACATGTACTTTAATTCATCCAGGTATTACTGAAGACGATGCTGCTGCTTTTGTTCTTCTCAATCCCTTGGGTTTGCCATTAAATGACAGTTATGGATTTGCTGCAACTAAAGAAGATCTGGAAGACCTTTTTGATATCATGATGCTCCCTTATGGGGAGGAGATTGTGGAACCAGCATATCTAGCAATAAGGCAACAATATCCACTAATGGATAGCGATGATCCAGAAGAAAGAACAAGATCTGCAACGGATGCTATGACAGATTGGGTTTTTGGATCAGCATCTCATTGGGAAGGAAGTTACCATTCAAGGTAAATGATATCTCACTGTTATGTTGTAATATTTATTCCCCATGGCATGTAAAAGTATGCAAATAATGCAGAATCAAAGTACATACAAAGCAGATGCAAGTCCCAAAGTGGGACACTTTTTGAAGGCTGCATCAAAAATTTCAGTATCCAGGCTTCCCTCAATTTTGTACCCCCCCCCTCCTTTTAAGAAAAAAACTCAACAAAACATAGTTTTATCGAGATGAAAGGACTGATATATAGAATGTTTGTGAACAAATTGCAGTCTGGTATTAATTTTTACTCGTTGCCCAGGGTCATGATTTTTTCAAACATAATCGCAAAGATGCACAAGGCACTAAAATACTTTTTGTACTATAGGACAAAAACTCCTATATAGTGGCCCTTTAATGTCAATTAATTACTATTTTTATTTTATTTTAAAAAGGAGATCACCAGAAAGGAATACCTATCGCTATGTGTATAACTACAGACAGAGTTATTTCCAATATCCAAGTTGGGTGAATGGTTCCCACTTAGATGACATTCACTCTGTTTTGGGTGATGTTTTCCTGCCTGTTCTGGTTGAGGAAATCTTAGAGGGATCTTGGAGTGATGAGGACAGAGAAGTCAGCAAGAATACCATGTCCTACTGGACAAATTTTGCCCATTCAGGGTAAGTGGCTTCTTTTTGGCTTTACAATTACATGTATTACAGACACACATTTGGGTGTTTATAGACTAGCTAGGGTGCAAATTACTGGGATAAATATATCCCTGTAAATCACTGTACAGTCCACCCCATATCATTCAAATTTTAGCCATTCTTGTAAAAAATTAAACAAAATTCTGATTATTCCCCTGCAGTGTTGACCTTTTTTTTTTCTGATTTGTATCGATGGTTTTTTTTGCTTTACATTTAGAAATCCCAATGAAGGTCCAAATGAGGTACCAACTATTTGGCCACAATATGATGACACCACAAAGTCTATCATGAGAATAGGAAATCACATGAGTCAAGAAACAGAATCCAGTCAAATCTTAGACAGATACAATTACTTCAATGGCCCTTGGAGAGACATCATTAGACCTCCCATCACAACCAAAGAAAGAAAGAACTATTTCCCCAATGGCAAGAAGGGTAATAGAAAACCATCTAGTAAAAGTGGTAAAAGAATCATGGAAAAAATGTCAGAATCAATGTTAGATTTGTAGATAAGAAATATTTCATGGGCACAAGTGAACTTTACTTGTGAAAAGTTGAATAAAATGTGTACAATTTATAAATGGAGTTTTTTATTTTATTCTTTGTACAAACTCATACTTTTTTCCCCTTCATTTAACCCTATAAATCAACTCTGCAGAGTTACAATGAGAACAGGCACACCAAATCATAGTCACAACAAACAAAATTTGTTAATCACAAAGAATTTTGATTTTTATAAAAAAAATTACTTTATTGAATAACAAATCTTGATCATCTATATTATATAATCAAAATAGTGATCATTTTAATATCACACTTTAGTGAAAACAACAAATCTTCATGAAAAAAAGATTAAATTCTATGCAACATAAAACGGACTTCTTTCCTTACTTTTCAAATAAAAAATATAAGAGAGGTGACTACATGTATATTCAAGTAGATTTCTAGAAATTAGAAATAATATAATTCCATGAAGAACTGAAACACTGCAGTCCACAATTCTTGTCTTTCTGCAGTTTACGTTTGCAAAAGTTGACCTGTTTCTATAATTTCATCTGTGCATAATCTAAGTATGTTTGTATGATAAATATTGTCTCATCTAATTGAATTTCTCCTTGTTCTAGTCTGCAATGACAGAAAAAAGAATAACTTTATTACTAATACTTGGTACAAGATGATAAATGTATGAGCTCTTCCAAAAAAAAAGAAGGGTTGTTAAATTATTTTTAAAAAAACAGCCTAATTTTACAGAAACAAAACACATTTCTATGAAATATTTTTGTAATTATAGAGGCCTTTCTCAAAGGATACAAATAACAATAGGCTACATTCTGTTGCATAAAATCATTGACTTACTTATTGGTGATATGTTTGACTTTTGAAAGTTGTGCTCTTTCTGGGGGTGTTATCATTTCTTCAATTTCTGCCCTCTGAGAAGGATCAGCCCCTGATTGCTCTAAAGATGCAGCGATTGCTTCCACTCGTTGCTGCTTATCAAGAAGTCGCCTAACACAGTGATAGATCAAATGTAAAAATCCTCATAAGTTTTCATTTAAGTTTTTGCACACTTTTTGTGATTATACCAGTGGTGATTTATGTATCGTGTATAAAATAGCCATAGAAAAATCAAAAGAAAGATAAATCTACTCACTTATTATCTCTTGTTTCGTGTTCTCTTCTTGTTATCAAATTACCCATAGTCTAAAATCACAAAAACAAACAAAAAAACACAACTAGAAGATATTTTAGACTTCTCTCTTCCTTCTGTGACATTACATTCATCCACCCATGAATACATTTATGACAAAGAAGACAATATTTACAAAATTGTGATAAAAAACTGTGATGAGCATCCCATCATTATTTATAGTATAAAATAAAGTGCGAGAGTAATAATATGTCTGTGTCATGTGACCTTGATGGTGCCTTGTCATAATACTTTAATCAAGTACAAATTAATTTACACACTTACTTTAAATGCCCTTTCAAGAAGCATCCTAGAAACAGCTCTCAAATCAACAGAAAATAAGTAAAAAGTTCTAGCTGGGGCATGGTCAGGAGTTTTGGGAACTTCCTACAAAAAGAAAAATTAAGTGATATATTACTAACAAAATAGAGGAACTTTCTACAAAATACTATGTGAAAATAAAATAAAAATATATATTGCTTGCCAAACAGTTAACAAATATGCAATATTTCAATAAACAACAAGCACAGAAGAAAACCAAGCACTGTTTATGATCGGTGAATGAATTCAAGAAAAGATTTACTTTTAATGATCAATGAATTCAAGTAAAGAAAAAAACTTACTTTTAGAGAAATAAAATGTTCCCCAAATAATCTGTAAATCAATTCTTTGGCTTCTTTAGCTGGAATCATGGCAAATTCTTCAATTTGTTTTTGTTCCAAATATTTTTTTGTTATTAAAAGTCTAAATATCCTGAAGCATTTTGACCCAAATCTATATAATAATAAGAGATATATTGTGTTCAACAAACATTTTTTATGACAATTATTACATGATTTAACTATGGATTTACGAAGATTCATCTAACCAGTATTTCTTACAAGAGTAAAAGGTTTAACTTTTAACTGATTACATTTTTTCTCACTTTCATAAAAGCTTTCCACTACTCTAGTTTCCTCAGTCAGTTATGGTGTTTGACCTCACTAAGATCAAGTGATCCACCATATCCACAGTGACATCTAGTGGAAATCCAAGTCCAACACCATAACTGACTGAGGAAGACTAGAGTAGTTGAAAGCTTTCACGAAAAAAATAAAAAAATTAACCATCAAAAGTTAAAAAACTTTTACTCATGATTCAACAGATGTACCCATGAAGTCAAATCGTTTATTTTTTTGGAAAAAGTTTGCAAAATTCCTTTCATAAATATGCTATCCAGTATTCAAAAATTTCTAAATCCATTGCTTTCAATGAATGTGGAGATGCATGGAAATGTTAAATATTTACCTTTCTTGAACTACAGTCTCTACATGAGCTCTACAAAGACATTCCATGGCTCTTTTAAAATCTAGATTTGGGTCAAGGTTAAAAGTCAGTGACACAGGCATAGGGTAAATATCCAACTTCTAAGTGTATGTACTTTGAACAATTCTAATAATGTTTGATTTTGTTTACTTTTGTCATAATTTAAATTGTATATGAATCGGGAATACTTGTTGTGCTAAGTTGGACAAAGGATACGGATAGCAAACATTCCTCCTCCACTATCTCCAGATTTTACAATGAAGTCCATCTACAAACAAAATTACAATTTATTAGAATTTACACAAAAATCTCATAGTTCATACACTGTAGGAAGATCAGCAACATTGACATTCAGGGGTCAGCGTATGGGCATGCCTGCAGGTCCGAGACCTTAGAGGATCAAGGCAGACCCCTAAATTCTGACTGTTGGGATTCCATACAAGAAAGTGGATTCAAAATACGGAACAGTGGATTTTGAGGGCGGATCTGTAGAAAATCCTCGTACTGGTCTGCCTGGACCAGTTGCAAAATAAATCCTTAGGTTGACCCTTGGTATTAGATCCTCATTAACATAGAGAGTCAAAAAAACAAACTAGAAAGATGACAGTAAATTACAATAAAAGACATCATCTCAAAACACATTTTTAGATGAATTGATTCAAGGATAACAGATTTACTAATAATATTCAATTCACAAAATAGGTAGTTATTAAAAGTGTAATATGAATCGTCAAAACCTACAGAATCTTCGACTAGTAGATTTAGATATTGCTCTAACATCTGTCTCGTCACATTTGATTCTTTTGGAAGTGCTTGGTGAATCTGAAAAATGGACATGAGTACATTTCATTAAAATAAAACTTTTTTTGCTAACAATTACATCTTAGCTTTTACAATAATATGAAAAGATATTTTTTTGTTGTTCTTTACTCCTGTCATTAAAGTGTAGGGGAGAGTTAACTGTTGAAAAGCATTGCTTACCTCATGAAATGACATTGCAGTTGATACTGGAGACTTTGGTGCAGTCTTCACTTCACTCAGTCTGAGCATTGTACGCACTACTTCAGAGGATTTCTGTCAATAGAAAAAAAAAGTCATTTGAGGAAAATATACCTCAAAAATGTAATAAAATAAAACTAAAATACAAGATTTTACATGAACATTTCAAATTTGGGTTGAGACACTGTGCATCATTATATTAAAGTTCTTTGAAGCTAGTCATTCTATTAAGAAATCAGAAGAAATACAATATACACATTCAGCCCCTTGTATGAGCTGCTGTTTATGACATCAGGAAAGTCATACTTACTTTATCTATCTTTCTAGCCACTGCATTGACAATAGCCTGATCTCTCAGATACTGATGAAAACGGTCATAATTCACTTTCCATAGAATTCCAGCATCAGGCACACTCTAAAAATAAACAATACAGACTCTCAATTGTATTATTTTCACAAAAAGACATGTCAATAAAACCAGTTTTTACACTGTTTAAGATTTTTATTATTTTTTTCTCTGAAACAGTCTATCCTTTTTTTTTCTTTCTATTTACTAACATCATTGCTGCCATCTTGTCTTGCTCTTTTAGAGGGTGGATCAGTTTCATCCTCTGTATGTTTCCTTTTTCTAGATCCTGAAAGAACCAATACAATGTCATAAGAAACTGTTTTTAATAATGCTTTTCTTTTCCCTATAATACTTTACAGATAAGCAGTCCCTTTCAGTAATTCATCTAGGTGGGCTCTTTTTTATACCTCTACCATTATAAAATTTACAGAATTGATTTTGATTTAATTAATGTATTCATTTAATTGAATATATATATTCAATAACTAGTATAGAAGTTTGAGGTTATCTCATAATTTGCAGATTTTAAATCAACTTTCCCTGTTTATGTAAAAAATAAAATAAAAACTATCTGGACTCTTTCTTCTATAAACATCATTAAACGCACCTGATAAATCAATATCTGGCACTGAATATTGTGACCTTTCATCTATACGTAAAGCTGGAATTGACTCTGAAGGTTTTTTCTCTCCTTCTTCAAGACTTGCACATCTGTGTATAAATTGTGTTCCTGCTAAACTTGAAAATTTCTCTTTTATATCCTTGGTGGAGACCGTTTCTTGACCTGTTTGAAAAAAAATTCGAAGTTTGACACTTACTTCTTTGTTAAACATTTCATTGCTAAACAAGCAACCCTTCAACTAACTACCACTGGCACTTATCATAATTCAGAAGGTTGGACGTGGTTATTCAAATTGAAAAATTGAAAGCTTGAAAGTAACAGAGGAAAATACAGGACATGTCAAGGAATTACCTGCTAGAGCTTCATTCATCCTTTCCACCACCTTGTCTAGAACTTTGCTCATTTCAATCTGTCCATGTTGCAAAATCTCCTCAATCATCAGTTCAGCTGCGTCTCCATACAACACTTTAGCACTGTACACATACCTAGGGAATCTTGCCCGAAGAAGCATCTGGTTAACATCTGCACCATATTCCACAAACCCTCTTTTGTTCCACTCAAAGTCGACAATGCCATGTTGAATCAGAATACTCAGAGATTTTTTAACCTAAGAGTAAGACAGATAATGTTGATGTTAATGATAATCAAAACATTTGATTTTGATATATTATAGACTATAGTATGAATATGGTAACGTTATTTCGTTAACTAAAAGAGAGTTGTACTAAACATGGAACCCTAAACATGTGATATCCTATTCCAAGTATGTATAGAATCTCTGACACTGTAATATCATAATATTTATTTTAGAGATAGAATTAGATATCAGTATGGGTTAGCATTGGACATGATTGGTTTGGAAATGGAAGCATGCAGTGAATGACTGATGCAATTTGACATAAGAACTAAGAATACGAAATCACCTGTTCTAAATTCAGTGATGTTTCTTGTGCAATGACTCTAAGAGGTGTGTATCCTTTAGTAATGAGACATATTCCAACTCGTTGCGTGACTTCACCAAAGTATTCCCCTAATATCGACTTGGCTTGCAAAATTTGCACTGCCGACATGTTGACAACAGTGACCGTACAACACCTACACAGGATACCATGCCATAAACAAATAATCCATTAAATAATTGTCTAAAGTTTATAAACTGTACTTAAGTATAATGAAGGCAGATCAAAATATAATTCAAAGTTCAAATTCTTTTCAGACAATTTACAATTCCCAGATGAAGCTGAATATTAAAAAAATACAACAGGAGTATGAATTTTAGACTTTATGCTAGCTATCAAACAGTAGCTGCCATCTGGTGGTTCTTCATTATATGAAATTGAAGAAGATTCCTCTCACGAGATGGCAGCAGGTTTTCAATCAAATTTGATTTACAGAAATGGTAGAAAATAGAAATAGGGAGTTTAGAATAAAAAAATGAATTTTATCAAAACACTCACAAATAAATTCAATATGGTAATAAACGGCTTGGCCCTGAATATTTTAATTCACTAGAGAAATATCTTCATGTTTGATAAATAAATAAAATAAATATTTGTAATGAATCACTAGAAATAGTTAGATACATCACATGCACAACATCCTATGATATTTTTAGGAATAGGAATGATGAGATTATATGAATAAGTTAAGCCTTAAAGGATCCGATAGTATAGATCTTTTGAAGAGATCAAGTTTCTGTGTCATTCTCTCACAGCTATTACACAATTGTAGTCTTCCTAGAATTGACTGTCCCATGGGGAAAGTAGGTTGGACCAGGCTGATGCCTTCAAAAGACTCAAGTACACCGAGTGTATACATGTTAGTTTAGGGGCAAAATACCTAATGAAGTAGGGGAACTAACTGATGAGGATGTCCAGGATGCAGCAAGGGTGAAAATGCTTGTTTTATGTAAGTGATATCATGTTTAAATTTACAAAACAATGTGTTATACAAAGATACAAAAAATAATTGAAAAATAAAATTATGTGGTTCCTTTCATTTTTTACCTAAAACAGTATCAAAGTATACACTTTTGGCTTTGAAGCCTCCTAATTTACAGTTTGATACCACCTAGGCTTCACTGTGCTTGAACATAATTCTCTCTCCCATCCCAACCCCACTAAGTGTGGTGAAATAACCAGAAAAAGTGTGATGTATACAAGATTTTTGCTGCTTAATCCTTCCCTGCTTTGTCTATGATTATTTCCACATTAAAGAGCCACTTTCTTCTGGTGTATCTATTTAATTACAATAGATCTTTGCAATAAACAAAGATAAAACTCCAAATATCATGTTTGCTTGATATTTATTTTCAAGTCTAATACATGTTAATATTAGACTATATTTCAATTTTCATAGTCATCATCATGATGTATTAGACTTGGAAGTAAATATCAAACAACCATGATACAAACATGATATTCAGAGTTTTTATCTTTGTTTATTTTCTGAAGTTATCAGTTGGCAAAGGATTCAGATCTTTGCAAAATCCTTGTTTTCCCCCAAAACCTGTCTCAATGTATATGATTTGGTTTTCATAAGACAAACAGGACATTTTTTTTGCATTCTTGCTAAACTGAAATAAATGTATAAAAGATGAATGAATGAATAGGTAAATAAATAAATAAATGAATAGATAGATAGATAGATAGATACATGAATGTGATAATCCCTCTCCAGACTTAAAAGGGGCACAGATTAACTTCAATCATCTGTTTCCCGAGATATTCCACATCAACTCTGTCACCAACTTCAAGTTTTGTTCATATATAAAATTATTGCAAAGGAACAATAGTCAATGTTACACAATACATGATGTATTAATAATTAACTAAATGTGTCTCATCTGTAGAAAGATAGCCAAAATGTTGAAATTAGAAAACTTTTGGCTTTGCTAAATTGTGTTGCAAATCTTATTTCCCAAGACATTGAAGAAAGTGTGGTTTATTTCCCAAGGTAATTTTCAATGTCTGTGAAAATTGAAGAGGAATGTGATTATTAGATTATTGACAGCATCCCAATGTTACAGTAATGCTCAATTTTGTATAAATGGGTTAAAAATGTGATTGTTTTATATGGCTATCAACAATTTAGCAGGATAACTCCACCACAAAGTTTGCCACAAACATAATTCAATACAACATAGACCTATAATCCAATTACAGTATTTGAATAATTATACCAATAAAAGTTAAAGGAATTAAAGGAAGGAGGGGTCACAGCATTTTTGTGTATCTTTGTCAAGAAAAGTCAAAAGTCTAAAAATATTCTCTTCACTTTGAATTTTATCCAACATTATTTATTGACTTATATAAGAAATGGTAGATTCATTAAAATCAATGACACCTGCATGTTTAACCTTTTTGTGGTGAAACAGGACCTTTTTTTGCATTCTGCAGATGGATAGATATTGTCCATGCACCCTCATGATAGATTTAGGATTTAAAACTGTTTCCACAGAATATTTTATGAAAGAAACAGACTACCTGTATTATTGTGGGTAAACCAGAAATATACAAGGTTCACCTTGGTTATATGCACAAGCCAATAAGCCTGCATTATATAAATAATGTATGATATGTCTGCAAACATTTTATATTTGTGATCTTACTTTTAAAATTAACCCTGAAGAGAGCCTAAATATGCACAATAAAATAAAATCAGATTAACGAAAATGTCTTGACTGCTTTACACACAATGTTTACAAATCCGGGGGTCCAGAGGGGCAGGGGTGCAAACCATTGTCAAAATTATGAAATCTCAATCCCTAAAAATGACAAAACAATGAAAACCCACACTATCATAATACAAGAGGGGAGGGTCAGTGATGCTTTGACCCTTGTTCTTTCTGTCCTTATAGAGGAGTTCTTTTAACATTTGCCTTTCCCCACCCATAAAAATGTTAATCTGTACTAGTATAGTACCACTATTACTATAACTAGTTAACTATATACAGTGTGTGAACAGAGATGTTTTAAAATATATAGTTTTTGTTTCACAAAACTAATCAAATTTTTGGAAGCTGATTTTAATGTATACAAAAATTTGAACTTATATAATTATAGTGATAGCTCCAGCATTTCAAATACTATATATGATCACAAAGAAACTATTTTACAGTGGTAAATGGCTAGTGTCAAAGTGCCAAACTAATAGATCAAAAAATTACTTTTTTAACTGGCTCAGTGGCTACCACCTTTTAAGTTAGTCTGCTTATGTATTATTAATTATGTAGATTTCTAGTAGTATCTGTGATCATTTCCTTTTTTGAAAGCCTATATGATATTACATTTTGCTTTTTAAAACTGTGTTTTTTCCACTTTTATTGTCTTATTGTATAATGAAAGGAAATAAAGTCAAATATTATTATTGTCATTATTATTATTATTATTATTATTACTATAATTATTACTGGTCTAATTTTAATTACATACAGTTTTCTTCTCTTTTGAAATTACAAAAACTATGTTCCTCACCAACTCTGTGAAAGAAACAGTATCAATTTATATTTTGAAACTTGAAAGTAATTTTTCATTTTCAGTCTTATTCTTAATAAGACATATTTGCCAAAATTATTTGCCTTTTAGTTTTACAGATAATTTCATGGCGATTTGCACTTCAAACACACTAAAGCTTGAAAACTTTAATGGATAATCCCCTGTCTTGTTTACGTATAAGTGATGTTTTCTCCCAGGAGTAACCAATATAAACATACGTTATGCAGAATGTGAAACAGATCTCGGATTGGGATAAGCTGTTCAATTGTAATCAGAAGCTCAATCCGAGAAGGCTTTTCTCCAAATAGTGCTGGGTGACGTAAACATTGGGGCTGACATGCTTGACTGCTCAGAGAGAGTGCGCAGTATACCACTTTTTTTGCAAGCGACAAAATCTTTTCCATGCTAAAACATACATTGCTGGATTTCTTTTTAAAAAATCAGGTAAGAAGCAACTATATGAAATCGTTGACATGAAAAGAATTATCGCTAAAGGTGTATTTATTGGACGTTTATAAAGTTCAGCATGACATACTAGAACTCTCCTGTCTACCAGTAACTTTTCCAATACTTTGAGGTATACAAACACCGTTTTGACCACGGTTGTCAATGGCATCGAAGCAACAGGTTGAATACTAGAACATTGCAGTGTATGTATCTGACAAGAACCAAACTGGTACATTGGAACATAAGGTAAACTGCTGTTATTGCAAAAGTAAGAAAAAAATTGAATGAAGAAGTGTGTTTGATTAGTCAAGCTTGCTTCATTTTTTTTACAGATATACGTATACAAAAAGGATTATGGAGAATTGTTGTCGAGAAAAAGAAAACACGGATATTTATTGATGGACTGAACTAAAGGAGAAAATGTGTATGCAGAAAAATTTGGATATAATGTTCAAGTCCAAGCATTTTAGGAATTAAATATGGCACCTTTCAAATGTAGTGTGTCACACCATTTTTTGGTCCAGAGGAAGGAATTTAAACCCAAGTTTGTTATACCTTCCTAACACCCAGGAATTATAAAAAAAATATTCGATACATGAACATTGAGAAAAAACTTGAGTTTGAAAAATAGAATTTTTGATTTGAATAGATATGAAGGGGGAGGGTGAAGGAGATGGAGATAATCAAAACACAGAAAATGTTTTGGAACCAGTTGTAGAAATATCTGCTATTGAAAACGGTCCCATACCAACAACTGAGCAAGATGACGACGACCAGGAATTATGTTTCGTTAAATTTACTCCTCACTCGTACCAGAAACTTCTGGAAAGAGAAGCAGAGGACAAGAGAAAAGAACAAGAAAGAAAGGATAGTCCCCAAGAAGGGAGACTTGTAGATGGACAATTAGTTTACGATGAAGAAGAAAGCGAGGAAACTAAAATTGAAAGGGATCCTTTACTTATAGAAGGAAATACAATCCCTGATCATTTAGAGGAAGATTTTCCCATGGACTTGATTGGCAAACCACTTGAAGAGATAGATACACACATCAAAGCTAAGGTGAGTTTATTAATCATTTTGAAATCATGCCTTGGAATTTTGTCCATTTAGGTCTGATGTTTACCTTGTTAAGTACATTAGAATAACACGATATGAAAAGTTTTCTTGTAGTACCTTTATCATAAAGGTGTAACACACGACTCAATATTTTGATAAAGACTTAAAAGTGTCTGCCCCAAGCCATTTCAAGCAGGCTTTTAAAAGTTTTGCCATAGTATTTCATTATGGGGGTAAAGTTTGATGATACACCTTCACAAACATGCATGTATCTGACTTACGAAATATGATGCCTAATCTTTATCATATCAAATGGATTCCTGAAAATATCCAAATTAATCAATCTAGAAAAAAAATTAAACTGGTTATGATAGAAAGATTTTTGGGGAAAATGAAATTCTGGTTCAAAAACAAATTACACGACTCAAACAACTTGGATTGCCATTCTGCCTGGCATTTACATAAATAGTACATTGCATATAAAAACGAACAAAATAAAAGTAAGAATTCCACGAAGTTGACATTCATAAATAAAACAGAACCAACATAAAAATAATAAAGATATGAATATAAAATATGAAATAAATGTATTTGATTTGATATGAAATGCAGTCTGATCATAAAGTTCTCTGCAAAGATAGAAGAAACAGTAGACAATGATATCTTTTCCACATGAGAAAGAATAAAGCTCAAACATTTTTTTCAAGATTTTATTAATTTGCATGATTAAGAAAAACAAGAGATAAAAAAATATATTAAGAAAGATAAACCCATTGATTGGCTTAGTGGGTTATCAGATTCAGTACAAGATGACATTGACCAACTTAGAGACTTTCCAGACAATAGGGTATGTTCTATTGAAATAGAAATTGAAACGCTAACCTTCTATCAGCCTGCTTCTATATTTCCAAGAAATATACTGCCTAGAGATATTTGTTTGACTAGGTTATAGCTACAATATTGGTTTGACCGTTTATATAGAATTCCAAAATTAAAGTCCCAAGGATTTTCAAAGTAAAAGTATCTAAAATGATAAATAATTAAAAAAATCTTTCTAGAAATGAACACCATTCCATTTAGAAACATCTCATTAGTTTATGAGAATTTTTTCCCCCTCAAAAGTGTAAAAAAATGCATTTTAACAATTTCTAATTGGACTTTTTAACATGGAAATTCTACTTTTGGACTATAAATATGGCATAGGGTATACATTTCTTGGTTTGACTGTAGTTAGTAGTTACAATATTGATTTGTCTAAAGCCTATTTGATGTATTACTAAATGAGAACACAAATGTGCAAGTGTCCAGAAATGAATCAAACATTCTACTTACAAGCATTTATTATCCAACCTCAGATTAATAAATAATAAATGATCTGCAATTATTCACTTCCTAGGTATTAATACATGGCGTAGAAATTATTGATATGAATTCATGTATTATATATGTACGTGTTTGTATGATATTAAAGCTATTTATAATACATTTAGCCGTGACTGTGGGTTTTGTAATGACATAGGAAATGGAATTTGGGGTGAAATAAACAGAATTTTGGGTGAAATAAACATTCTAAATGGGGGAAAGCTTGGTGGTACTGGGATATTTAGTGTGTTTACTGTAGAAGATGGCTGTAATATGGTTTATTTTAACATTAAGAGATTTTTTTTACATTAAAAAGGAGGATCAAACAATAAACAAAATGCAATTTTCTATTGTTGATATCCAAAAATAAATGGTATAGAATCTACTCAGTACTAGTAATTACTTTGCAATGAATCCATGGACCTAAAACAACCTGCTAGTCTAGTGCCAAAATCAGAGAGTAATTTACTTTGATACACACAGCGTTTTGCTATATACATGTATATGAAATTGCTAAACTGTATGCAAATGTCACCAGATTTAACATTGCAGAGATACAAACTGCTTTGCACCTAAATGCTAATCAAATTTGAGTCATTTCATTATTCCCTGAAAATCAAATACTGCTTTAGCATGGATTTGTACATTTCTGAAAGATATCTTGTACTGACATATCTGTGAAAGACATGGTTGGTACAGTCTGTTGGTTGGTACTTATTATAATTTGCCAAAAAGATTTGACATTAAAGATGTTTCTGTACAAAAAGCATACAGAGTCTGTTTTACCTCTGAATATATTTCCTTTAAATTCTGAATGAAATAATTGCTAGGAGATCCTGCTTAAGAGTAGCAATGCTTTTTTTTGAGTGTTATTGGTAGATGGAGACATGAAATTGGTCTGGCTGCGGAGTCCCTCATATTGACAAATGACTAGTTTTATGACCAAGTTATGGTTGTGGTTGCCTAAGGGACAATGCAAGGATGCCATCTTGTTTTACTTTTTGGGAAAAAACACAAACCATTGAACAGAACAGTCCTGTTTGAAGATAGGAGGAGCAATTTCCATGGGTCGTTGTTTTATGAGTTTTTTTCAAAAGCGGGAGTAAAGAATGCGAATGTCAAATCTAATTTCAATTTTTTAATGTATTAATCATTTGGTCATAGGCTAATGAGTTTTTTTCCTTTGAATGTAACTAATTTAAGTGTCTTTTCCCATATGACATACTTTTGAGTTTTCCTTTTTGTTTTTTCATATGGCATATCAATATAGCCGCCATATTTATTTTCTTTTGGATAAGCTTGTACTGTGATACCCCAATTAAATTGTAACTTTACATAATATGTTTATAGTGTAAAGTAAATATCAATAATCTATGTTTGAATAAATGAATACATTTTTACAAGGCACTACTAAGACAAAGATTCTAGTATATGTTTTGCTTAGTTAGGGTTTAGGATTATACCAGAAGGAATTTGTCTTCTTCAAATAAATCCTGTATATTATTATTAATGCCTAGAATTAGTCCTCCGATGGCAACAGTAGGTCAGGAATAGACCATGAACCAGGCTTAGGTCAACACTGGTGTGGACACAGATTAGATCTGTTGCTTGTTCATGATGGGTTAATTATATAAAATCAGGTAACCGAACTAAAATCTTTATTTCTCCCTGATAAATATTGTTTTTCTATGATATCCTGGAATGATTCCACTATCTATACAAACCTGATTGAGTCCCATGGGGATGAGTTTTAAATCAATCCAGAAAGACTTTGTGATGGTTACTACACAAAAGACAAACGAGGAAAGATATTATTTGATACAATCTCTGAAAAGAAAGATTATGAAAATAGAGTTGGTCTATTTTAGATTTTAAGAAAATCATTATATCATTATCATGACTTTTAAAATTGAATTTATTGTGGTATCTGCAATGTTTTTCATAAGAAAGAGATAATCACCAAATTATTTATGATAATTTATGATAAATGCATTGATATTTGGCTAAGTTTGAGTATCTATTTCTAGAAACAAAATCTTGAACTCTGTCAAACACTTTATTCAAAATTATAATCACTTTTTTTATTTCACAAGTCAGATTATCTTGATTTTAATCCTCTTATTTCTTTCATTTTGAATTACCATACAGGCAAAAGTCAATTTAAGCTGATCAAAACATAGATGATATCAACAAACAATGATTTTTTCTTCAAGGTCTTAAAACATTTAAACGGCCGTCGACAATAAGCAATTGCAGAATTAATTCATTAAGCTTATATACTTAGTTTGTATATATGATCATATAAACATGTATATATGTATTTTGCAATAACTCAAGAAGTAAGACAGGTCTATATTTGTATATTTCTGTGAGATATTTAGAATAGAAGTTGATATCAAATATCTCCCAGTGATATACAAACATATACATGTATGTAATTAGCATGGATATTATGAGATATTACCTACAGCCTATAAGACTAAGTGTGTTATTTTTCTATTTGATACTTATTGTACAACTACATGTATGATACAAGTCATTTGAAAATTTGTGATACCTGTTTGCTACTCTGACTTTGCATTGTTGAGAAATCTGTATAATTTCTTGTCTTTCTTTCAAAAAATGATAACAAATGTGTAGATATGTATCCCTTTAAAGTTTGGTGTTTTCTTACATTTTTAGGTTTTTACTTCTTGATTAAAATTCAAAATTCTCATGACATGCTTTAGTAAAAAGTGATGTTATCAAACCTTAATAATAAATCTGACATATTTAAAGAAATTAAAATTTGTGTCCCATTACAAAGTTCAGCTTATGACCTACATAACCTTAAATGGGAATCAGTGTACGTGTAATAAACAAATAGTTTATATATTATTATAACAGTTATATAAATGATTACAGTGCTGACTAAAGGTTATATATACCAGTTATTCAAATTATTGCCCTAAAGAATCTGAAATTCATTTCCAAAGTTCTTTCAGTAGTTTTCTTTAATATAGAAGACTAGAGTTTTTAAAAGCATTTTTGATCAATATTAGCTATAGGCCTACTTTGGATGGATCCGTGGGTCGGTTTTATTCATAATATATAACTGTTGAAAAGAGAGCATTCAAATTTACTTCTATCTGTTGATTTAAAGACACCATGATATGTTCCAAAAGATAATCAAGTTCTATCCAAATGACGTTTTTCCCAAATAATCAATATATTTCCTTTACTAAGCTGGTATTAATTTCAACAAATTGAGTTTTTAAAAAGGGCTACTGGTCAATATATTTTTCATACTTACAAAAAAAAATTGTTTTACTAAGTTAACAAAACAGACCTGAAGGCCAATTTGATCTTACATGAGAGGTACTGTCACTCAATGGTGAACACTCATTCAATGTAATAAAGATTTGTGATAAAAAAAAAAAAAATCAATGGAAGAACCAGTTCTCAACACACTATTTGTGTTTTTTTCAAATTGTGTTGCTATATGTTGATGATGGTGACAGGTTTATGAAAGACAGATATTGACTAGAAACCATTTCCATTTTTATTGTTTTTTTATTTCATTAACATACAAAGTATAATTTCCCCCCATTTATTTGCATATCGAATGAAATTTTCATTTTATTTATGGCTCAAGTTTGGACTATTCCATTTGATATTGTTATCTATTACGTTCTATTTTCTAAAAATTGTATGACAAAATTCATAGGTTATTATCCTGATGTTGTATGATTTATCTACAATAAAAAAGACTTTGTGAGTCAGATGTGACAAATTATAGACAATTTGATGCCACTTTATGTATGTCATTTCTTGTAAGTTTGAGTTTAATTCTTTGTGCTCTGTACCATAAACATTGACCACCGGCACATCGCAGTTAGAACAATTTACTTCAGCTTGCCCTGACTTTAATCCCAAAATAGGAGAAATTTTGGTCCATTATAAATCAAGCTGATAGAATTCCCAAGATTATAATTCTGCTATACATGCATGAATTTGAAATGGTGAGGAGTCATCTTTGACTTGGCAGTACTTCTGTATGAATGTGATCAATAGAGAACTTCTCGTAATGCAGGTCAAAAGCAGGTCAAAAGACACTATACTTGTTTGCACTTATATTGGTTTTAAGATCTTTGAAATGAAACACATGATAAGATCTTTAGGTTTACTGGGTTTAACTTAAGATAAATCATAAGCCGTTTTGATATTTACGAGAATTTGTGACTTCTGGGGTTGTTTTTAGGACGTAGATGTATAATAATAGAGATCCATGCAGGGTGGTAGCTTGTCTGAATTGAAAAAGATATTACATGTAGATAGGGTTGTGCCTTAAGGTAGATGACCATAGAAAAAGTAAAGCCTAGCTGAGCCTAAAGGTCCATCAGGCCAGTGAGTGTCTCTGATTCCTCCTGTAGCACAAGCAATGGACAGGGTGGTAGGCCACAGCAGGCAGCTCTATATATTAGAGAGCAGGTTACTACTGAATCAGGGTTTGGCCTTCTCTCCTCACAAGCTTTTTTTTTTTTAATTCTGTGGCTTTGGTTGAAGATAAGGTTTATAATTCTGTCCATTTCCCTGATGTTGTAGAAATGTTGATATACTAATTACTTGTTTTGATTTGGCTGACCCGTATTGATTATGATAATACCCAAAATAATAGTATAATGTTATGTAAAGTCAGCAGAGGGTAAATATTTTATATGCTATTTCAACAAATAAAAACAAGAGGCTTTTCACGTAATATATATATGGTATTACAATTTAATGAGTTTGGTTTGGTTAAATAAATAGAAAAATATTGAATTGTTCTCATTTTTCTCATTATCACTTCATATAGCCTACTATGCCCAGTGATCATGTAGCGGGCATATTCAGACTATGGCCTTTTTTCAGGAGTTTTATTATCAAATTAAAAAACAGCCATTATTTTGTCATGTAATTTCAAATGCAGTCCCATGGTTGTGTTTTAGAGTAGAGTTAAAATCGTAATTTATTTCATTAGAATATATCTATACAGGGCTACAGACCTGCTCTATGTTCTAGACATGTAAATGTTGTTGTATCTTTGCACTTTTTGGTCAAATATATCACTAGTTACAGACTTTATCATGTCCTGCTAGTACCATAAATATCTGAGAATATGGATCATGAATGCAAAGTATCATTTTTCACATCCAGAATTAAACTATTTGGCACTTTTTCTTTGTGATATAGTTTTATTCCTCCAATGTTGGTAAATACTTTGTATTCTATAGCCAACGATTTACAGTTTTCTGCAAGACTGTTTCGAAGATGCTAGACAAATAAAGAAAAGTATTTTCTGTGAGGATTAAAGGAACATCTCCACTTATTCTAAACTTAATTTCTTCTCTTATCTTCTTAGAGGCCTGTTGATCCTGTTAAGTAGAGTCTTTATATCAATCAGGTTTTGATCCTTCAGTATTGAAGAGTTAGACCTAATAGCAGCGATATTCTTCATTTTGACCCAACGTGTGAACAACAATGAACTGTTTGTGACCCCTTTGATTTTATCACATGGGGGAGGGATTTAAAAGCTTGAGAAGGGTGGTAGCTAAGATGTAAGAAAATAGAAAATTGTAAAACGTTCTCAAAGGAATGGAAAAGCAAGGAAGCTGTGTAAAATTGTAACAAGGGGTCATGGCTGCATGATTATTTATTAAGAAAGTCGTTAAATCTCAAAATTTCTATGGGACCCACTAATACTTTATCATGTGGGAAAAATGCATGGTCCCTCAGTTCCTCGGGTATATTGACCCATATGTAATATATTTTATTTCATTTTCTATGTATTATTCAACAAAAAAACAGAAACGTCAACCCAAGCAGGATTTGAATGTGACATAAATCCAGCTACAAAAGTGTTTATGATTTCTTGGAGAGTCTTCAAATTATTTCAAAGATGTCAACACAGACTTGAACTATTTTCAAAATGACCCGTTCCATTTACCTTGACACCTTGTGTGTCATTGTGGAATTAGAAATTCATTTGCAAACAAATGTCAAGTGGATCTTTGAAAACTTTTTGAATAAATTGTATCTGATTTGTATCTGTGGCTGTACTTATCTAATGGTGTATGATTAATACAGAGACAACAAAATATGAAAAGCGATGTCCTGGATAAGGTCTTGAGCTATATTGATTGTAATTCAATAGCTGGGAATCAAAAGAAAAGTCCGATAATTGATTCTGGATATTCTGGATCAGATCATATAAAAACTACTAGTTATTTAATTCCTTTTTGATGCATCTAGACGTGTGGTTCATTAATCCTAGAATTACTCCCCTTTTTGTTGCATTGTGATTAAGGATTTTTATTGAAAAAGACTCTTGCTGTCACAGCCATGTCTCTTTTTATGATTTTATATTAAGTAACACATTAAAGCTCAAAATAGATTCGGGCAGCGATCGATTTACAATTTTGCTATTGGACCGGATAGCATATTTGGTTTTTTGGTTGTTTTTTTACTAGACAGGATAATACTTTCCCCAGAGTGACAGCCAAGCCCCATAGGTTCTCAGAGGGACAGCCAAGTCCCATTTGGGTTAAACATCAAATTTAGGGACCTGCTGAAATGGGAATTGGCTGTGCACTGTCAGGGAGGAAAAAATAGGTGCAAAATAGGTTAAAGGGTGTAGACCCTTATAGTCCCTTCAGTCCACCAATCCTATTACATTTTATTTTTTTGATACAATTTCAATAAGGATTCCAGTCTATGTACTTTAACTGCATGGATATTAATGTGTCTATTTCACACAGTCTTGAAATTAGCAGCAGCCTTTTTTCTGTAGTTTTTTAGTTCAGAAATAATTGCTTATTTTTTTGTTATGTTTCAAAAGCCAGATAAGACAGCTGACACAGGAAAAAAATGTAGCAATTAATTTTCTTTGACCTTATTGGGAAAAAACACAAAAAGTGAAAGAAAGCCAATCGATATGGAAAGAGTTTTAATAGGTTATGGCGATCAAAATAGCCACAACTCTTCAGGGTCTGGATTTTGTGAATGTTGTCATATTTAGATCAGGTTTCAGTCTATGGTCATTATATTTATATACTATTACTAATTCACCTCTGAAGGAACATTTGTCCTGCAAACTAAGAATACTAAAATTAGATAGTAATATGGTTGTCTTAATTCTAAAAATCTTAGCAACACAGCTCAACTTCTTCCCTAATGCACTTCTTTTTGTAATGATTTTGTATGGTCCTTATTCTCCATGGGGTTATTGAAGCTTTTATATATCAAGTTTACAAATTAAGAGAAAAGAGCTATCAATTTATTAAATTATTCATCAATAGGACCGTTGAATTAATAATGTCATTAAACACTCTGATACCTTCAAACAAAATCAAAAGAAAAAAATCCACTATTATTCTAGGTGATGGTATAGAATAGAGTAATCAATAACATGAAGCTTGTGACCACCCCAGAAAATACAACATGAATGTAGATTTAATGAAGAATATTCTTTGCGGTTTGGTAGAAGTCTGTCATGATTGTATTGTAAATATAAGCAAACAGTGGTTTGTCGTAAGAGCATTCAAGCATATGAAAGACATCAAATCTATTTGTTCATCCCGCTCTTTTTGTAAATACATAATCATATGAATACATATTTATTGTAGTTTGGTGGTTACAGATATCGCTAAGCAAGGCCTGGCATTGTTATAGCATAAAGCAAATAAGATATGAACAGAAAGTCCGGTTCTAAGCTTTGCCTTTGAGCCTTTAAAGTTATGATGAGGCATGTCTTTGAATACGATACATAGAGAAAACTTATTAGCTATAGATTTTTTGGCAATAAAAGTGATCTAGATCGGTAATAACTAGAAATCTTTATATTTTTTTCTTCAAGAACATGACTTAGTACTTTTGAGACATGATTTGTCAATACTGAAACGCTGTTGTGTGTTTGATATCTTGGCTTTGAAGAATGAAAAAAAAAGAATGTTTCAAATGACTTATGTAACCTTTTTTTCTTTTATTTAATTTTGGGTGTGACAGATTTTTACAAAAAAAAATAAGTAATTGATATTTTTATTTTCGAAGGTGCTTAAATTATTAATATTTTTATATATTACACTGTATTTTATATCAAGGATATAATTGTAGACTTTAAAAGGTAGAGTTGTTGAAATATGAACATTCTGTCTAGTTCATTCAAAACATATTTCTAAGCATATAATTCCATAATTTAAGGCCTAAATACACCAACACTAGGTGTGAAGAGGATAAGTTAGTAATTCCATAATTAATAGGAAACTTTTGCTCCGGGTTCATTATATTTGCTTAGCATCCTATTTTTTTTTTAGTCCCTCCGTTCTGTTTCTTTTGATTGAACCCAAGGTCTGGCCTAATGGTTTGTATAATGGTAATTATAACCCCTCCCCTTTCATGTTGAGTTAATAGCTCTCTTTATATGAACTATAGGGGGCTCCGAGTGACCACCATTTGCAGACCTTATACAACCGTGCTTGTCAACATGCAGGAGTAATGTCCTTGAGTTCCTTGCTTGATTCAAGGATACGTTTCATGGTGAAATTTGTTGAGAAAATACTTTGGTTGTTTTAAGTTTTAAGAGGGCAAAAATAACATTTCCATTTTTCAGAATGAAATTTATCAAGAAATCTTGTAAGTTGTTTATATATGGGACAAAATCACATACTTCCCTAGCCTACTATATGTCAGTAGTATATTGTTTTTTTGTGTAAAGTGTGGTGATATATGATTTGTGTAAATGTGCCCTTATAGTGAGATATCTCCATTGACTGATTTAGGCGCTGGACAGACAGACAAGACTGTAAAAGTACATAATACTGTCTGGTAGGATATAAATCTTTAAAAACCATTGTTATGGACACAACTATAAAACAACCAACCCTGACCATATCATCTAATTATGAAATATCATTGTAATTAACCTTTTGACTGGTTTCAATTTTACATATTTATCATCAGGGTATTAAACCTATAATTATTACAATCGTCAGCAGAACAAAATCTGTTGACTTAGAGTGGGATTCGAACCTACCACCTTGGGGGTTGCTGTTTCCATGCTCTACCAAATGAGCTATCTAAATCAACTGGAAGAAAACAAGTTAGGTAGCTCAGTTCTTTAGAGCATAGGAATGGCAACCACAAGGTTGTAGGTTTAAGTCAACAGAATGTTTCAATATTGCAATATAGGTTTCATACCCCGATGATAAATTATGTTATATTTGAAATGTTACATATCAGGATTTATATATATATTCCATTTTACTCTTACCGAGAGCTTTCGATCACGACTGTTACCTATGTAAATCTGATCTCAATGACCTAGTCCATTTTTTATGTTTCTGAAGTAGCCAAAAAATAAATTTGACCAGTAAGTAGAAATATGAATGACCAATTAGTAGAAATTATAATTATGTATAAACAATAGGCACCTACATTTGAAAATGTTTTCATTAGTAAACTTATGTCATGGTTGCTGAATAAATGTTGTTTCTATATGTAATTGAGCGTTATCATGGTGGTCCAATGCAACTTAACTAGTTCATACTGACTAGATTGAAGCAATTTTTTTCCCAATCTTGTAAATTCTGATTTTGGTATGATTTCATTTCCTTGAAGACCATCATGTCTGGTTATTTATATTTTTCTTCCGCCTTGACTTGTGATGTATTGCTACTAGTCAATAAATCAGTATAATGATACACAAAATGGAATTGCAGATGACAAATCAGTCGTAGAGAAAAAAATATTGTACAGATTCTGGCTGATTGGTGATATTTCTTGCACTGATGCCATTTTGAAATCAACAAGTAAAAAAAATCTTAAAGAATGTTTGCCTTGCGTCTCTTCAGTCTTGGTTACTAATACTGATACAAACACAGTGTTTCCTTTGGTACCATTCTACATATACACATAAAGTTACCTATAATAATGCCTTTATCAAATAAAGATTTACTGTAATTAAGCAAATGAATGGATTTTTTAGGCGGAGTCAAAAGACTTGTTGATTTTTTCAAGATCTTGAATGAAATATCAATGAATCGACAAAACGATTATTCATAGTAGTTATGGTGAGGCATTCCACCCCCCGCCATCCCCATACATTGTTCTCAGGAATGATTGCACCATCTTAGAAAGGAGTCATTAAGTTTTCATGATGTTTTTAATTTACATTGTGATGACATAACGATAAAGACGCAACATGAATTAGTATATTGATGGCCTTTTAGGGTGTTTTTCAGCTGACAATTGCAAATTCAGTAGACTTATATAAGTCTATGTATGCTAGGTTTTGTTGTTTGCCATTGATTGGTATTTACGTATATTTGGTCTATATTGTCGTTGTTTCCATGGTTCAGAAGAAATAATCAAATCATGGTTTTTGTTTTAATTGAGTGAAATATTTGATGTATTCGATGTCCTCTCATAGGATGAGGCTTAGCTAGTGTCCCCCTAGTGTCCCCCATTTATCTTGTTGATGCCAGTCTGCAATTGGCTGTGAAGACTTAAAGCATGTAAAACTATACAGACGTTCTAGATTGTCACGAGCTTTGGGGACAATTCTCCTGGATGCTGAATTTACATTGTTAAAAGGATCCTAGAATTGAAGATTCCTAGAAACGAGTCTGTATGGAATATGAGGGATTTAATTTCCCATGGAGAAGGATTATGCTAATTACTTTTGGAAAAAACATGAAACAAGAGTTTCTTCAGTGGGATAACATTCAATTGATGTTCTAGAAGAGAAATTGAACTTGACGGAACTAAATGATTTGAAATGTCCTCATAAGAAGGACGGAGTCAATGCTGTTTGTCAAATTTCATCAACCATAATTTTTTATGATTATGGGATATCTGTCATAAATCATAGGCGTCTGTTCTGGGAAAGTTCAGTGAAGATTTCATATGGAATTTGGTGTAGATAAAGCAATGCAAATCATTTCTTAGCTTCTGTGAGGCTTTTAACAACATGGGTCATTTGTGGTATTTTTAATGGAAATATTGTCTGAAGCTTGTTGCGTTAGATTTGAACGTCCATCAAGCTTGGATGTTCTGCTACTTTAGGGGAATATTTGAATGGATTAGGGAATTTCGGCTGAGGATATTACAAACAGTAAACTTTTGAGAACAAAGGGATCTAAAAATGGCAGAATATGTAGGCCGTCCTAGGCCCATAAAAATGCCTAAAAAGTTGAAAAAGGCATTGTTTGATAAATACAAGAAAAACATAAATAAAGTTCCTGAACCTTTAGAAGAGGAATGGGATTCTGAAATTTTTGAAATTGAACCAGAAGTGGACCATTATTGTGGATTACAAGTGCCATCAATTCAATACTTGGACCCTGATGATACTACGGTAGACAAATTAATAAACATCTAACATCATTTTACATCATTTTCTTTATAATTTGTTATATGATAATTGTCCTGATAGCTATGTCTGTGTTCAGTTGATTTCTTTCTGAGACTGTTTTTTTTTGTCATCTGTAGAAGATGAATTCCTTTGTTGGGCTATTTCAATGAAGTTTTTTTTCTATTTTTTGTATTTTTTTCGGCAGTAATTCCTGTGCATTTCTATCCAAATCAAATGGAAGTATGATTTACCCATAGATAGTTTTATCAATAGCCTGAGATGTGCAGATAAATTTTATCGCAAAGTATATAGGATTGCCTGATATTTCAAATTGATAATTGTTTCATGCTCAAGTTTTTATTGTATTTGATTTAAAAAAGTGTCTCTTTATGATGTACATGAACATTTGATATTTTTCTTTATTTGTTTTCATTACTAGACTTATCGATTGGTTTCTAGGAAGTTTTTGAAATTGTTACTAGGTAAAGTCGTTTGAGCTAAAAAAAAAATTCACTCTAAAGTGCTAATGATATATTCCTGACAATAGTAGCATAATTTGATACAAAATGATTGCTTTAGTTTCAAAGAAAATCATTCAGAAATCCAGTAATATAGGAAGTTTTTGAAATTGTTGTTCGATGAAGTCTTTTGAGCTTTTTTTTCCAATCTAAAGTGCTAATGATATATATATGTGACAATAGTAGTATCAGACGATACAATCTTATTGCCATAGTTTCAAAGAAAATCATTCAGAAAACCAGTAATCTTTAACTAAACACAAAAGAAGATATATATATGATTATCTTGGTAAAACAGACCATGTATATATACTGTGGTATATTTATCAATCATTCTTGCAAGGGGATCAATTGTCTATTGGTTTTTATATGAGCACAGCTACTCCAGCTTTTAGATTTATTCTGGTATATAAAATATTTGACTAGTTTTCAATGAGTAGAAGTCTTATATATTATTTATTCATGATTTGTAGTGATTTGAGTTCATACGGCAAAGCCTTTTATGATTGGGAAGTTTTAGGGTCAATAAGATCTAAAGGATTAATTGATCTTTTTGAAGCTGAAAGTTCTTATGTAACTGTAAGATACTTTTCCAAATGTATTTTGCTTAGCTATGTACATAAGAAATTCTGTTGTAGATGTTTTGCCAGAGATACATTCTGACTTTGCCTTTGTCCAAGGTCTCAGTCTCCTGCATGTGTAGATGTACTCACCAGTGTAAATCTACTGAGAAGTCAAGGACGACCCTGTAGTTAAGCTATATTTTTGATAAAAGTCCATAACTTTGATAATTCTAAAAGGGCAAAAATGGTGAATTTTATAGGGCAAGTAAAAGTTATCTGGCAGCATTGCGATAGTATTTTTTTTCGAGGGTACCACATAACTTGATAAATGGAGGAATTTCTAGGAACTAGAAATAAAAGTAGTTTATTTGACCTTTGACCTAGCCAATCAAATATGTAGTCATTTGTTACTTCGTCACATGAGAATGCAAAAGCTCTATCTGATGAAGAAACCTATGACAGTTAGAGCTTTTGTGTTCTCATGTGACGACTTGTCTGTATTGTTTAATTTTGATAACACACAGAGTAGATAGTTACAAGAATGGTGCATTTTTTATTTGGTATTATTTTGATGAAAATCAAACCTTTGGAAACAGTTGATTGAAATCAAAGATAAACTCATGAAATTATACTCATGAGCAGTCTAGTGGAATGAGAAACAATACAACTCTGATATAATTCATGAGCACAAGTCTGTGATGTAATTCATGCGTAGTAGTCTTTGATATGTTTGCCAAAAGTTACTCTGCCGTTTTTGTGAAATATATCAGGGGTGATTAATAGTCCACGTACCATGAGTTGTTTTTGTTTTCTTATTCATTATCAAATAGATTTCTTGAAATGACAACAATGTCAGAAGTATAGGTGGAAGGTTATAAAGTACTAGCGTGCAGAAAACTCATTTTAT
This sequence comes from Pharyngocirrus eroticus, assembly GCA_033118115.1. Classification (NCBI taxonomy): domain Eukaryota; kingdom Metazoa; phylum Annelida; class Polychaeta; family Saccocirridae; genus Pharyngocirrus; species Pharyngocirrus eroticus. Next base: position 5,697 of record JAVSBT010144426.1, on the reverse strand, counting down.
GACAATTTTTCTGATAACTTCGCAAAGCAATTAGTCCCATGACAAAAAGTGAGCATCCAAAAAAATGAAAAATGCCAATGACGTTCATTTAGGGCTAGTTGCTTGGAAAGTAAATTGCAATTCCATGTATTTGAAAATGCAAAATAATAGCTTTTTTATGTTCTTTTAACGGTTATATTGTCTTAAACCTTTTCTTTTAACTCTTTTTGACCTAAAAATATGGTGTTTCAAACTATGTTCTCTAGCAGAGGTATTTTCAGTCTTAAGCTTGTGTCACAACCAATCTCGATAAATGAGCAATTACTTCAATAGCCTTGGCTTGATATCAATGACCAAGTACCAGTCTGGAGACAGTGTTCTGAACAACCTCGTCCATGACTACCTTTGGGATCACAAAGCCTTCCATTTTTATCCATTTCAAACTCAGCCATCAGAATTTTGTATCACATCTTATGTTAATCTCATCTTTCTTTTTTTTTCTCTGCAGACTTTTGTAGTTATTGCCAAAAGATTCAAGAAAAAGTTCATTAACCGCTTTAGTGCCACCAAAGCTTTCTTCATCTTGCCACCATGGAATCCTGTGAGAAGGACGGCAGTCTTCATTGCAACCAATCAGATCTTCGATTACTTCATCATCACTACAATTTTATTAAATTGTGGATTCTTAACACAAAAAGAAAACGAAATAACAGAGATAGCAGAGTATGTACCTCTTTTTTTTTAAATGATTTAACACTATTCCCTGATGTCATTGCAGGTTTCAAAAAACATAATTGGATAAGATAATTTCATGTTTATGAGGGGGAAAACCCCCAAAATGAGATAACATTTTCCCCATAGGGAAATTCATATATGCACATTTGCTATTTCAAGCAGATTAGCTACATTGTCTTTCTTTTCTCAATAAAACTAGCACAATTTACCCTTTTTTTTATACCCCTCCTACTAAAAAATACATACATGAATAATGTAAGTTCAAAATTGTTCACAATAATATATAGGTTATGTGTAAATAAAACAACAATTAAAAATAAAAATAAAAATCTTTTTTGGTTTGGAGATCTTTTTCTCTGCTATAACAGTATTGATATTTCTATAGCTCATTTAGTGAAGATTGCTACAACTTTGATTGTTTTCATTCTATACAATACTTTATTATGATAATAACAATATATGAAACCTACATTTTTTTTTTAATGTTTTCTTTTCTCTTTACAGATATGTGTTTCTAGGCGTTTACACTGTGGAAGCAATTATAAAACTCTTAGCGAGAGGCTTTGTATTAGACAAATTTACCTATTTACGAGACATGTGGAATTGGTTGGATTTTTTTGTCATAGTAATGGCGTAAGTATCGACAGATTTTGTCCTTTTTGTTTTTGTTTCAAACACTCAATAAAAACTTCACACCATATCAGCCTAAGCCTGATATTGTAAGCTTTAGAATTGAAAATGACTTAAATTTCCATTGTTGTCAGACGTTTTGTTATACAAATGGATAAACCATCGTTTCTATGGAAGGGACGTTTTTTCATATTGCCCCAGACATACTCTGACATATAAATGCTGTTAATACCTTCACTTACTTTCAATTGTTGGCAGACATTTTTTTTATACAAATGGAAAATCCTTGTTTCTATGGAAGGGACGTTTTTTTCATATTGTTTCAGAAATACCCTGGCTTATAAATGCTATCGATACCGTCACTATTTTGAGAACATGTGACGAGGTATTAGCATCCTCTTAATGTTCCATTTTTGACTCTTAAAATACTTCAATAGATAACTTACTACATTGTCAAGCTATCCCCCTTTCCCTTGCTGTATTATTTGTATAAGGACAATTGGATATTATTAACAAAATATGAATCCTTAAGACCATCTAATGGCGTTTGGGGACCAATATGAAGTTCATCCAATACCTCAGGAATTCACTGAATTTCTATGAGAAATATTCATTAACTCTTGGGACTGAATGGTGCACAGCCAAGCAACAAATGTGCAAACCTTTTTCATTGTTGAAGAATCCCGTGAATCATATAGCCTCTGTCAACATTGACATAGACGTGTCATTTTTATCTGTCCTTTCTGTGACTGCTCTCTAATATAATGAGTCTTGCTGAAAATAGAGCAATTATATTTTTTTCTATACTTATAAAGATATATTCTGTAAATTGTTGTGTGATGTGATGTGATGACTGGTAGTATTATAGAGCCAAAGAAGAGAGGGAATCTAGAAGTGGGAGGGGGGTTACTTAATGGCAAAGCGTCTCTAAGTCTAAGTGCAAAAAGGGTACATATGAGGTGCAAAAGTGCATGTTCATCAAATTCATAAATAATTAAGTATCAGCTTTTAAGGGGCCTAGGAGAATATTCATACAGTAGGAAAAAAGTTAAATCAAAGCATTTATAGTAGTTTAGAAGGTAGGCATTTAATTTTATGGACAATCACATGAAAAGATAAATTTGCTACTCTCTTTTTGTAGGAGAATTTTATCATGTACACTTTATCATGTACAATAAAGATCATTGCCCCAAAATACAATTATAAACCACACTGCCTTTCTGTTACAGAAAAGATAATTCAAAACAGCTTTTCTTGCTATTGCCATACACAGCAGTGAACAACCTTACTGTCATTGACAATTCAAAGCCTATTTTTTTGTCAGGACTGAATAGAATTAAGGACTGTCTGCCTTATTATACGTATAGAAATGTTTTCGTTTGATAGCTTGCCAATTTGGGGGGGGGGGCCTTTTTTTATCATCAGGCCACCAATTTTAATGACTGATAATCCTCTATGACTCAGGCTAGATAACCAAATGCCATATTATTCTCCATTGTTAAGTCACAAGAAAACAAATTTGAATCGTATAATACTTTAATACATAGAAAATATAAGGGATTGAATTTCTCAATATTTTCTCTTGAAGTTTTGTTGTCATTTGACTGAAGCTTGTAATAATATATTAATTTCACAGACAGTCTGTTCTGACAAAATCCCATACACTGAAATGATAAAAGCTTTTAGTCAAACCAATAATGAACTCAGGACTATGAAAGACCCAATGCAGTCAAAGCCAACATAGGGACCACATCACTGAAAGGACCACGTCCCAACTAGGATCACAAAATAGGACCAATTTATAAAAATAGATAGCATAATATGTTTTTTTAAAAAACCTCCCCCAACCAGACCGCCTCTCTCTATTCACACATCTCATGGCCTAGTCTTAAAGGTGGGGTTTAATAGGGAGTTCTGACTGTCTATTTGACCAAGTGTTGTCATCTATACAAAAGCCATTAGCATGGTACTTTAGTTTCCAAATTTGATTATAGGTATGAAAACTACAATTGTAGGCCATTAAACTTTGTATTTGCATATGAGTAAATCTTCCGATATGTAAATGTCACTCTATATTTGCGCAAATCCAAGGTCAATTGAGAAGACACTCAGTCACTAGATCAACAAATTTCTCTTTTTAGCTTGGTTAGAACCATGTGTACTTAGAAAATAATATTGTTGTTGCCAATGTGATTATTCAGAAGAAGAAAAGTGTGAAATTAGTCATTTAGTGGCTCAAGAACCTGGGGCCGGTTTCAATTGACTACTTAAATATATGTAGGCCTTTAATTCAACAATCAAATAACCCACACTTTTAGTCAAACTTTTAAGATATGTGCATTTTTAGAGATAAGTCAGACTAAAGTAGTCAATTGAAACTGGCCCCTGGTATCATAGGTGATCATGATCTGGATTTGAACCCTACTTTATCTTTTAAGCATTATTTTGGCAAATTGAATTAACTTTGACTCTAATTCCCAGTAGACAGGATATCAAATATCATACAATTTATCCCCGAGGTATATGTATGTAAGAATATGGACATCAAAATGCTGAAAATGAAGCTAGCTATCCATGTGTCTTATCAACACAAGTTCCTGTTTGCTATTACAAAATGTCCCAATACTAGTTTATGAATGTTTATTTACAGGTTAAATCCCTCTTAAGTTTTGTTCTTGGGTGTGACCTTCTCATTCCATTTTTGTCACAGTAGCTTTTAGGGTTTATGACCTATTTATATTTCTGCATTGTCTTTATTAAGACAATGATGGCCTCACATGATGTAGGATGGTTTTCCATTTGTTCCGTAGGCCCATATACTATGGTTCATGATATATTATTGTAGCTCAGGTTAGAAAACAATTCTGTTCATTTTACGTAGTAAATGTCCATGTGCACACTCGTAATTTCGTAACTGTTATAAAGTAACAAAAGGATAAAAAAAGGGTTTATTTTAGTATGAATGCTTATGTTCCAAAGTAACTGTTCCAAAGTAACAAAGTTATAGGTCTGTTCCCATAAGTTTCTCTCTATATAGCCAAGTAAAAGTCGCATTTTTGACGGTGTTATCTGGTAACATGTTATGAATAAACTTTGTTATTTTGTAACAGTCAACTTTCCTTAAACATGCGCTTAGTATTAGATGTGTTAGGTGACATTTTAGTTCAAAATTGTTGTGAAATCATTTAGACAGAAAAAATTGATGAGTTTCATAGTATTTATTATGCAATATTTTGCTAAAGCGGCATCATCAGGCAATACTGAACAGTACAATACTTTGTAAAGGAAAAAAAATCAAGTTTTCATGTGCTATAGATATATATCTGTAGATGTTTTTAGGCAGTTTCATATGAAACAAAAACATGCTATATGTCCCTAGAACCCCTACCCCCCCCCTTTCATTCCAGACCCCTAAAGGTTGTAATCACATGCATGTATATGTGCATATAAACAACATTAAAAATGCCAGGATGTGTAACTGTTGTAATAAGTGTCAATTATTGAAGTAAGTTGCTCAACCTTCCTCATTAAAACTACAAAAACTACAAGAGAAGGCTTGATATACATGTACATCCATTGTACAGAGTGTGGCGGTATTCTTCTAGGATTACATTCAATTTCTATAGATGCCAATGAATGCAACAATGAATCAACTTAAACCCCCATTCTTTTGAAAAATGTCTATATAATTTGTGAATCAACTTTAAACCTTCGTTCTTTCACATAAAAATGTCTATATAATTTGTGAATCAACTTTAAACCTTCGTTCTTTCACATAAAAATGTCTAAATCATTTGTGAATCAACTTTAAACCTCTGTTCTTTTTACGTAAAATGTCTAAATGGTTTGTGAATCAATATTAGCTAAACGGAAATTAGAGACTTAAAAACCTCTCTTTGCCTTCATCTCAGTTTAAGCATACAGGAAGAAAAACCCATTAATTCCATGAAATAAAGACTGTTCCTCTATTCTTTTCTACATTGTATTTTAGTTTTAACAGTTAAAAGTTCTTGTTCTACAATATCTACAATATCTCAAAATTTGCTTTGCATCATCTACATTTTTCTTGATAAAATCTTCAAAAAACATTTAATCAATTTCAAATTTCAAACAGAACTTCATTTCTATGATACTTTTAAGGCTGTGGTGAATTAAAGGTGAGTTATTAAAAATAAGTAGGTCAATTTCCATTTTTAGAGATTTAAACCCTGTTCTGTGACCTGGAGGGGCCTGCTAATTTTAAAAACAATCAGTATTTTAGTGACTGTAAGCAAAGATTTTTGACAGGTCTGGTTTGCAAACATACCAAAGCTACTGACAATGTTATCATTAAACCATTTTAGTGATTCAGTT
>JAVSBT010144315.1:0-14611 GCA_033118115.1 Pharyngocirrus eroticus | reverse complement strand
GGGTAAATTGAGTTCGATTTCAATTTACCGGGGGGTAATTTGAAATGGGGGGTAAAATAAATCTCTTACACCGGTTTACTTAGCATGTACTTACCTTGTTGTCCTTCTCCTTTTCTATCTCACCCTTTTTGTCCAACTCATCCTTTTTTTCCATCTCGATCAAAAACAAGAAGCATGGTAATATCATATTCAACATTATCTGAAAAAAAGACAGTCAGTTTCAATAGTATTGTGACTTTAATTACAAACCAAAAAATGATTTATTAAATAATGACAATGTATTGTGACAAAAAGATGAGCAACGGGTCCCAAACCAAAACAGCTAGAGGAATGTTCATCTTCTCACTATTTGTTTTGCTATATCACAAAATTTTCTGACTGAACTTTAATTTTTATGCCATTATGACACTTGAAATGCTATTCATAAAGATCTTACCTTCCATGTTTGAGTGTGGAGTGCCATTTTCCCCTTCCATATCTTGTTCAATTTAATCTGGGTACATGGTTGTGCCATAAACTCCATGTGTTCAGCCACATCAGCTATTTGCAAAGCAGTTGTATTGCGCCACTGCTTTTGTTCTCTCACTAGGAGGCAGTGTGCCTTGGTCTTGTCATCACAGTATGCAGTTTTAAGCACCCCACAAGCATAGACTTCAAACATTCTGTAAAACAGAAAAGACACTTTATTTTGTCCCATTAAAAATACACATACATAAAGTGAAATCTTATAGATTCAACAATAAAAATGGAATAGTTGAAAACTTTAAAAAAATCCAAATTTGTGATTTCCATCTTGTTTCTTAAAGTGACCATTTTCTGATTTTATATTTCTATCACATAAAAAAACATGGATGAAAGTTGAACACTTACTTTGATTGCTCCAAAAGGTCCTTTTTGAGTGCCAATTCTTCCTTCTTGTCAGCTTTTTTAGCAAGTGATTTTAAAAGGGCACCCCCAATCAATGCAGAACCTTGAACAATTAGACGTATAATAATCTCATAAAAAAGGAATTAAATTTCAAAGTATGTAATTTGTGTTTATGATTCAGGGCTTGTAATAGTTTCGGGTTATTGAGTTTGCAGTCTTAACGCATTGGAGAAATCTTAACCAAATAATATATTTTTAGAACCACAACTTTTTTCTGAAGGCCCAGTCACACTATAACGTATTTTCCAACGTATAAGGATTTTTTACCTAAACGCTGGTGTACGTTGAAATAGGTAAAGAGTAGGTTGTATGAGCTAAAAGCATGCTGTGACACGCTGGCATAAGTTATCATACGCTGAAGCCAAACATTTTTTTTGAGTTGCTTTAAAATATTGGGCATATGCCGACTTAAAAGACAAAGGTTATGCATATGCTAAAAGTACGCTAGACGTACGTAAAAAACGTCAGATTTAGGTTTTCCATAAGTCGAAATACATGACCATGACTGACCAGTTAATAATCAGGTGCCAGTTGCAATTAAAATCTTAAGCATGTATTATGTTCAAAAAGTTGTTCAGGCAGTAAAAAAAGCCTGTTTTTTGCTTAGATTCTAAGCAAGGTATCGAGCTGGCTTAGAGCAGACATTATTGTACAAGGATTTGGTGGAGTCGGACGTTATTTGATTTGGTGGAGTAAGACGTCATTTTTAATTAATTGCAACCCAAATCCTATAATAATTAGCATAGGTCGAGATTGCTGGCCATATTAAAGAGTTTGTATAGCTCGTTGACCACAGGTTGGGCAAAGGTCGAGCACGCAGGCAACACGCTGCCATACATCATAAATATATTATTGATACTTTACAAATAGGTAAGACATGTGCTATTTACACATGTGATAAGGCCATAGGCAATAACCTGAACAAAAATCGAAATGTATTAATTTTTCTCTACAAAAATCACAAATTTCTCACAAAAATTGAATCAACACCTTTAATCTTTAAAAATTAAAACATAAAAACAATCTTAATTAAGAGCATGTGTGTAGCTACAACATCGTGTTTTGATATCTAAATGTTGATGTTCATTGTTTTTATGAGCTGTTGAAAGAAAAAGAAATTGACCAAATGTGTGCATTTTTGATAAATGGTTTGTATCGGATTCGAGATGTTTCGGCACTGAACGGTTTCGGCCCTAACACTTTCGGCCTTGGTTGTCGTTTTCGGCCTCGTATACTGAACGGTTTCAGCCTCAAATATTATATTGTTTAAGATACTGTTATACATATTTTAAAGGAATATTGAGTATCATCATGTGTCATTTGGAAAAAGTGTTTATCAACAACAGATACCAACATGCACTGTTATCTTATTTCAATAAAATGTCGTGTGTTCTACATGTACCTCATTTACAATAGGAGGTCGAAACCGTAAGGGCCAAAACCGTCACATAATTTTTAGTAAGGCCAGTATATTTGTTTAGTTTAATAAGTCAAAAACAAGTTTTCAAATTTTCAGAAATATATTCAAAAATCCACATTTGAAGTAGGTGTGACAATTGCTGTCTCTTTAAACTTTCATGTAAACTCGACATACAGTGTTAATTGCATTTTATAATAACTAAAATATTCAAAAGAAAAATATCAAAGGGGACAGATGCTTCGCACTCCTATTCCAATAACAATAAGTTTCCAAACTATACACAAAAATAAAACATAAATCGGAAACACATCACTTCCAACCATTTGTCAGCACTGTTTATTATGATTGCATACCTATATGGTCATTTCCATGTTTCCAGAAGAGTTCAGCCAGTTCTTTCCTGTTGAATAACACAGCCCAAACAAAAAGGTCTCTTTCTGGAAAATCTATGCAAAATGAAATAAGTATAAATATTGAATCCTGGAGGCCTATTATATACTTAATAAATGGTGCTTATGAATTTTTATAGATTAGAAATGTTAAAATGTATTACATCTTGCACTATAGAATAACATGCATTTTAAAGTTACAAAAGAGAAAGAATTTAGGAAATTATTTATTTTTTGGAGTCACCCCCCAAATCAAACATTTTAGACCTTTTTTGAAGGTAAACCGATTGGCTTTATGCCCGGTTCCCACTGTCACGATATTAGAGCCGATAGTGACACGTAGTGACGTACGTCTCTTCTTCTTTTGTATTGTGTGTATTCCCGACATTTTTATACTGTTTAAACATTTCGGGGCACTCGTGTCATTTTGCCACGAAGATGACAAGAAATTTCCATCGGCTCTCATCGTGTCACCATTGGCTCTAGTATCGTGACAGTGGAAACCGGGCATTAGACCGAAAAATCTTGACCAATTTGGCTATCTCACCCAATGTGATGATCAAATAAGCCAAATCAGATTAATTACAGCAATAATTCTTTGAACACAGCATCCAAAAAATAGAAAATGGCACAAAAAGCAGTAAATTTTGTTTCTTATAAACGCACCATATTAAGAATCCTAGAACCACGCCGAGAGCCCAGAACAGGTATCAAATGCTTGGTTTCTATCCAATCAAGCCATTTTAGTTGTGTTTAATGAAAATTTGTTGTGGTTAGGGTCTGTTTTTAAGGGATCTTGTGAACAAATACCCACTTTTGTCTCTCCAAGAAAATTTCCAGGGAGCCCAAGGAACACATTTTTTGATACTGATTATGCGGAACACCTTGACTGATTAAATAATAAGAGTTGGAAAACTCCCATTTGGTTACCATGATATTCAATAATTACTTTTGCTCCCCTATTTTGAAAATGGTCCTTAAGGGTTCTTCCAACTCTTATTTTATAATCAGCCAACAAGACACATTTAATGATGAACCATATAATTGCATATGACTGTTGTTTTAAAAAAAAATTGCTTACTTTTATCAATTTCTGTATCTGTGTCATCATCATTATCATCTGATCTACGTGTACATCCAGGGTTTTTAGATTCTATGAAAATAGATTTTTTGAGATTTTAAACATGACATTTTATCCTTAAAGGTTAACTTATCTAATGTAAATCACAAGAATGTATAAACAAAAAATTACCTCCATATAAATTACTAAACTGTCCCTGAAGTAACTTCTTAATGATATACCCTACTTCTGCCAGTCCATATTTATCTCCTTCAGATCTCTGAAAAGATAACAAAACATCACATGAATTTACAAGAAGAAACACATTTATAAGATATACACTTATATATAAATGGTGCTTAACGTCATTCTTCTGACATCGCACGCCTCACTCTTATATTCTACTCTTTTTTGTCTTTGGCACATTCAAAAGCTTGCTTTTCACCGACACCCAGATCTACAAGTTCTTTCTTATACTGCCCTATCCATTTAAGTCTTCTTTCTTTTATGAGTGTGCTCCAAGGTGTAACCTTTGTTAAACACTTAGAAAGTTGCTATATAGATTGATCAAAGACCAGCTTCTTTGTTGGAGACATGATTAAGATTTGATAGTTTATTCAACCCAATCAAATGGATCTCTTTCAGATCGGTTTCACATTGTTTTGATGAAAGTGATGTGTGAATCGTATCAGAGAAAAGACTCGAAAGAGGCCTAATACTGGGGACATAAGATACCTTTGTTTTTTCCATTTTTGTTTTCAGAAGGTCTACTCCGGATTCTGCAGATTTCTTCTCAAAAACCTAGAAATAAGCCACAAATGAATTGCAAAAATCAATAATGAAAAAATGAGTGCACAAGAAACAGTTAACAAAGCTGCATGTTACTTTTATTTTTAATCTTCTAACATAGCTTTACCAGGAGTTTAATAGGAATATTACCTTTTGATATAAATCCTGTAGGCCTAACAAAAGCTGCTCTTTTTCTGAAAAGATTAAAATAAATTAATTATGTACCAAAAAGGTTTAGCTTAGAGCAAGCATATTCTTGATGCAACGTTTTGTTAATACTTTAGTTTGGTGCCTCCATCATACTTTAGAGAAATTCACAGTAAATGAAATTTCTTAGTCAGATTCTCCGTAATTTCTTTTAATTTATTCTTTCCAAAAATCTGGTTTGAGAAGTTAAACTAATGGTCTATCAGGTAAAATTGAAACACTGCATTCAATATTTCTTCACCTTCCCCTTTTTTCTTTTCTCCAGCCTTTGCATTCAATATTTCTGCAACTTCCCCTTCTTTCTTTTCCCCAGCCTTTGCATTCTTTTCTTTATCCAATATCTCTTTGCCCCTTGTCATCAAACAATCCTTCAGGCTCACTTCAAAGTCTAAGAAAAGTCTCACAAAATCGCATTTATCTTCAACCAAGGCGGTAAACAGTGCACTGTTCCAATTTTCGTCCTGGAAAATTCAAAAAACATTTTTTTTTTCAATTGAACAATATGTATTTATTGTACCAGGTTTCTGGATAAGATACAGTGAAATTTACCTTCCATTTATGTCTAAGATCCGTGTTGAATATTTCTGTTCTTGCCACATCGGCTCTATTCCAGGCCAAGGCAAGCTTCAGTTGAGTTTGGGCATTAAATTCAATGAATTTATTTGCTACAAACAAAGAGAACGCACTTTTTCAACATGCAAATGATGAAAAATAACCTTTTGTTTAATATGTTATGATTATTTCTTGATTGAGTGATTCAAAGTAATATTAGTGAAAAAAATGCATTGACATTTTGAGTATCATGAATAGCTAACACAAATATGGTTTCAACATTGATTGCAAACTTATTGTAGAAACGGTAGATGATAACTATATTATTTTGTAAGGTAGTAGAGCAGTTTATGTATATATAACACTCCAATGTGCATAAGTGATTTTGAATGTAAAATAAAAAGTCTGAAAGTTCATGATGTTGTTTTTATTTTAGCAGATTAAATCTTGAATGCCTACTTTTAAACAGAGCCTTTAGGATGGCTTGGTCTATTTGGATTGTAGATTCATCGTCATCCAAATCAAATACTGAAATCTGAATCATGAATATCAAAAATGTGCATTAAAAACAATTTTCATTTAAATATTGTGATGTGATTTTGTATTAAATGATTAAATGTAAATGTTATGTCCAATTACTTTTGAAATGTGTTCATCATATCATGTAATGTACAAAGTATTAATTCCTTTCTTTCATGGACAGATTGGAATTAAGCTGAAATTATTAAAGAGTGTGAAGAGAGGGGGTTGACCAGATATATTTAGCATTGGTAATTCCCTCTCCTTGTTATATTTTGATAAACATTGTTTATTATTTTGAAATCCAGCTTACCAAATTTTTGTTTTCTATAATTTTTGCTATCGATTTTTTGATGTCTTTCAGGATTTTCTCAGGATTTTTGTTTTTATACAATTCAAAAATTTCTTTAGCTTTTTTAGCTAATAGCTCCTCCTTCGAACTGGAAAACCAAGGGACAATTGTCAATAAAATAATATTGAATTATCTAACAATCATTTTTTCAAGAATATATGTTTGACACAGAAGGAAAATAATTAAGGTTACTAGATTTGTATCATATAATCAAATTTTATAATGAGCTATTCAGCCTGACACTACTCTAGAGAATTGAGAGTTATCTTTCTTACAACCTTAAAATCGATAAAAATAATGCCTACTCCTTCTCTCCCCCTGAGTTTTTCAAAGCAGCCACAATGAAGTCAGCCGCTTTTCCTGATCCTTTTATAGCTACAACTGGTGTACCGTTTTCGATAGCAGTGGCTGCTGTTTGTAATGTATTAGGTCCCCCTTCCAACACCAGGCAGACCACTGGGATATGAACTTGTTGTACTGGGATATGCACTGCATTGGCTTTGAAGACAGAATTTATTTCAATTAGGATACGTACCCTTCAAATATTTCCAATGTATAGACAATTTCAAACATGAACAACCTGTGTTTATATTGCTATAATTTCTAACCTTAACACATTGTGATACACTATTTATTGCACTAGTCAAGGAGCTGAACACCAAAAAGAGCCTTATTTAAGGATTCTGTTTACCCCGAAGAGGTGAAAAATTGTCACTAGTCAGGGTGGTAGTTTGAACCTTCTAAATCATTGCTAGGTAGTTAGTGGAGCAAAATTTTGTGTGAAACAAAAAAACTACAGGCTATTTTATAGGCGGAGGTAAAATCACTATATCAAAATTTAGATAGGGGTGGGCCTTATATAATTCAGCATAATTTGGACAATTATCTACCAATTTTCAACATTCATGCATCAAAACAATTGTTATAGATAGATCTGAATGATTAATCAAAGACATTTCAAAACTATGCATTATGGACGATTGTAACAGCCAAGAACTTCAAAAACTGAAATTTACTACAAATCGGAAGCAATTTATGCATTTTCAAAAACTTTACAAAGTTTGCATGGCCTCTTAGAGACATTTCAGCAAGTCAGAGTTGTAATATAAGCTCAGTGGATCATCATTAGGTAGGAAGTGGCTTTCTTTCTTTCTTTCTTTCTTTCTTTCTTTCTTTCTAGAAAAGGGAGATGGCTAGAAAAGTCTGCAGCTGAAGCCTACCCATTGCATGGACATGTGCTTTTTGGGCTGTACTCTCGTCTGCTGCGTCATTGGGGTCATTGTCGACTTGCTGATGTATTAATGTGTAGTGAGTTTATGAGCATATTGTTTAGGTAAGAAATCATAGCAAAATAAATGCAAGTCACTTATGTAAATGTGCAACAGCTGATAAAAATGATACCAACTTACCTTAATGATAATGCTCTCATAGAAATGTAAAAGCTAAGTATAATTCAATGTGAAAAGGGATTTTTGGTTGGTTTATTTTTTCTTTCTGGATATTGGAATTTTTGAGTTGTTTTATTGAGATCTGCTAGAGCAGTAGTTATTTAAGATGAAACTTACTTTGCTTTTTTTGATCCCCGGTGTCTGGGTTGTCTTTTGGAAACTTTGTCCCGGATATATGTTTTTCCAATTTTCCTCTCATATCTATTTCACCACCAAATTTTTTGCTGGATCCATCATCCACAAGGACAAAATGAGTGTGATTGTTGTCTAGAGGAGCTAACCCGTCTTGTTCGTGGTTGAAGCTGTAAGTGGCTAATTCCTGTCAAAAATAAAGGGTTTTATTTTAAAGAAAATTCTAACTATTACCAAATATGAAATACAGTTTTGTCTTTAACTGTTTTATTGCATTTACTAGTTCGATCACAAAATTCTTGATTCATCAGTCACATAAACATCTGGCACTCAGACACTCTGGTGCAAATAAATTTAAGTGGAAACTGACTCCAAGTCCAGAGTATGAATGTGGCTCCTTGGAAGATCATGAACATGTCTTATTGGGTTGCAGCCAAAGAGAGGGCTTGGAGGGAGGACTCTGTGTGTGTTTTGACTCTGATATTGCTTCTAACACAATGGAATGGCTGGACACTGTGTTGTATTAATGAATTTACTTTATTAGACTATGTTCTATGTTGTTTTGGGGTTTATATATGATTTGACTGTTTGGACTTATTTCTTTATGTATGCCTACATGTATTCAATATATAAATTTACTACTCAAAACTTGCTATGCATAATATAGATTTTTCCTGTTAATGTTCAAAAGAAGAGCAATTGATTTTAAATGTTACACATAACTTTATCTTATCATCACATTTACATGTATAATGGTTTACGTGTGGTTTGGAACGATATTGAAGGTCAATTTTTATTTTTAGAAAATCAGCCTCAATGCACTATACATAAGGCACTGATTTTTCTACAAAAAAAGTCAACGATTTTACAACCTAAAGCACCTTACTGAGACACTTTTGGTTCGCAAACACATTCAAGCCACTGATCTTGCCATTTTTAATAATAATGATAATAAAAGCTTTATTTCTTGAGGGTAAAACCTTTACAACGTAAGCCATTGATTTTCAAAGGGCCCTCTAGCGGGTATTTACAAAAGTGATAGAATTTATACAAGGAAGTTAAAGGAAAGAAATATACAGTCATATATTAACTAGGGCCAGGTTATTGACCTTTTTTGGTACCAGCCCCAAAAAGGTAACCAGAATCCTTGTGTTTCCCATCAGAACCATATCAAAGGAACAAAATGCCTAGAAATGACCATAGAAACCTTTGTTGTAGTGATCAAAGAGCAATAACTCCAGGAAGTTTGGATATTATTGTAAAGAACAGGCTGTATGAAGAAATCTTCAATATTTAAAATTTACAAATAGACAAGGTACATATTTACAGTATCTGAAAGGTTTAGGCATACCTGATTAAAAATCCCATAGCAGCATTTGTACTTTATGGGGCATATTTAAGGAAGGCTCATATCCCATTGACTGTATATAATGGAGGCAAAAGATTATAGGATAATAAATTCTACACAAGTTTAAAACATGCAATACATGAATGGATTTTGCTGACCCCATCTTTCGTGATTTGGTGATTTTGCCTGGCAGTGGTTTTCTCGTGAAAAACCTCTTAAATAATCAGCTTTCATTTTATCCAAAAACTAGCTGGTGGTAAAAGATGAAAGCAGTCTAAAAAGAACTACCACTGAATCATCTATATTCAATCCTGTAGCATAAACACTTTTCTACATACCCCCTTTTGCTGAAGACGTTTATTATCGTGTATTACACCCCATGTTGCTATGCCCAAAGCGACAACATTTTTTGCATCAGATCCAGTGGCACTTTTGTGATCTCTCACAGCATTACCAACCAGCTTCATGACCCCGGTGTGGGTACCACCAGTGATGATCCAGGCATCTATAAGCAATCGGTTGAATAATTATTACATTTTCTAAATATTAAACAAAATCAGTATCAACATAAAGCAAAACCACAAATCAGCCCAGGGCCTAATAGGTATCTTTTATTTGGCAAGAATTCAGATATAGTTGTTTACAATCCTACCTGTGCTTGTGGCTGCATTGATTAACCCTCTCTTAAAGCTATCATACAATCTTTTTTTCAAATAGAATTTCTTTGCACCTCCTGTCACTGAAATTATCAATTTTGGCTCTGGCATTTTCCAGTACTTTGTCAGTACCTTGTAGATACTCTTAGGGTCACACTCATTGCTGACTCGAATATACTGAAATAAAAATAACAACAAATATGGTAGGAATATTTGCAGGAATTAACATAGAACTTCAGCTGTCATCAAAACGTTATTTGAAAATGGCCGATTGTCACATGTCAAATTCAACTTACAGGTGCATTCACGGATGTCTGGCCAAAGCCCTTAAATTTAATGGTTCCAAAAGCATTTGTCTCACAAGTTTCTGTATGTTTTTTACTTTGCCATTTTTTCAAAGCATCTTCTGCATCTTCTGCATCATCTGTCTCATCAGTTTCTGTATTTTCTTTACTTATCCATTCTTCAGAACCTGTTGTATTTGTATTATCCGGATGCTTATCCTTTTCGAGCCCACATTGACACATTCCCCTGAAAACGATAATTAATGAAATAACCTAAAGATTACCAACCCATCATTTGAATGTTTGAATGAGTACAAAGAGTTGGTGCTTTTTTCATAAGAAAGTATTATTCTTGATTCTTTCAGTCTGTAGACAACTCAGACATGAGTAACCTGTTTTCAATGTGCTGTCATTCCTTACCAAAAACATGTATATAAACTCATTTAATCTATCAAGTAACAGTGAGTTTATGAGCATTACTGTATATTTATGTGTAAGAATTGATAGCAAAATAAACACAGGCTGCTCATGTTATCTACAAGAGATGGGGAACGTAACTGCACTTCTTTAAGGATAGGGGATTTGGTGGACCATGCTGGTTTGGGGAGGGGGGAGGGGTTACTGTCTAATGCTGATGTTGCATTCTTTCATATTAACCAATGAAGACAGATATCTATTTCATTTTTGTTAACCAACTCATTTTCTGTGACCATTAAAAATACTATATGCCATTTTATATATCAGTACAGCGACACCCCATAAGTTAATAAAGTGGATATAATTCACCATGTCCAGGTGCTTACATTTCGGTAACAGAAAATTAAGAATTCTTAAAAAATTAGAAACAATTAATAGTTATTAATTCGATTTCTTGCATTAGTTAAACAGATATGATGTACCAAAGTTGAAAAAGTGTTGAAAATATATAATAATTATAATATGATATGCAAGAACTTTAATCGAGGATATATTTGAACGCAATAGCATTAGAAATAGAAAAAATAAAACCAAATAACCATCAGAGGGCAAATATCATGAATATGTGACAGTACAAGCTAGACAGTGCGATTTAAAGGCAAATGATGGAATATCAAACTTACTAATATCTGGCTGCTTTTTTGGATCTTATTTTTATTCATTTTATTTCAAGCATGTTTAGACAGGGTGGCCTTATCAGTCAGTGACTGTTCTTCCTTAAGGCCCTGTATACATTGTATAACAATATTGTGATATGCATTTGTCATTCATGTATACAATACAGCAATAGAGAAGACAAATAATTTCTTAAATGTAGTAAAGCTAATATACATCAAGTGAATTGGTGCACTTTTTTGAATTTTAAATTTTAGAAGGTTTAATTAGGTTTCACTTTAGTTCAAGAGGCACACTCACTTTTTTTTTGACTTTTCGTCAAGGATGAATTCCTTACACCTTTTGCGTTTAAAGCTTTTACTGACAAAGTATTCAAGTGTAACATCTTTCTAAAAAGGTTATCAAAAAATCATATCATCATCATAGAAATGTAGAGTAAATAATTACGAAAAAGTTGATTAAAATAAATGAATGTTTTAAGGGTAAGGATCGAGGGCGGTTGATAATGATTTTTTTTTTAATTAGGTGTAGAATAACCATTTTTTACACATCTGATATATTTATGGGATACCTCAAATAATTGATAATTTATTTTGAAAAAAAATTCTTCTTTTTACAAAAGATTGCAATATTTTTGTCGAAAAATAGCTAAAATTGCCTATATTTGTAAAAAAAAATCTTTGCCACCAGTTGTTGGATTTTCATGATTTTTTCTTTTAGATAATATTAATTTGTAAATCTAAATCCATACAGAGGGAAATTATGATATGTTTCTTCTAAAACGGGAATTTTGAAAAAGAAAACCAGGACATTTTGAACAACAATGACATCAAAAACATACTAAAGAAAATTGGGGCAAAAAGCTTCTGAATGAATTTTCAAAAAAATATTTACACCAACTCTGACAATTTCATTACATTACCATAGTTTGATAACCAAAAATGTCTAATAATTGATACCAATAATGACAAAATTCATAGAGCTGAGAAAATGGCCGCCAAAGTTTTACTTTTTTTTATAATCATGAATACTGCGATAATATGACTGGTTTTGTTGATTTTCTCTTTGTGAATGTTTGGAAGTTATGTGTTTTTACAATTTTGATGATCATGCATAATGCATAAAACAGTATTATTCTACTTTTGAAAAATGAGTGTTGATATCACACAAAATTCAATGGCTTGATCATAGAAACATAATATAGTTGGGGGAGGGGCATTAAATTTATGTTTTCTTTTTATGTATCAATTGTTTTTAAAGTATAGAATCTCATCGTTATTGGAATGGGTGCGCAAAGCATCTGTCCCCTTTGATATTTTCCTTTGAATATTTTAGTTATTATAAAATGCAATTAGAGAGTCAATTCCAAAAATGTCACACTGTATGTCGAGATTCCATGAAAGATCAAAGAGGCAGCAATTGTCACACCTACTTCAAATATCAATTCATATTTATGATTATACGAATAGACATATCACATTCAACAATAAACAATCATAAAATAGCTAAAAGAAGTTAATAATAATCATTCAGAATATATTTTTGAAAAATTGATAACTTGTTCTTGATTTATCAAACTAAATGAACAGTCAGTCTATACATTTCTGTAACAATGTAGTGCTGGTTTCCATAATATTCAAAATTCAAAGAGCACAAAACCAATATATCTACAAACCTATTCAGGTAGCTATGTGGTGTGTTTATGAGAAAAAAAATTTATATTTTTATAATGGTTGAAATTGCTTACATCAGAAAGCTTTCGCAAGGCAATATAGTCATCTTCAGTCGTTATGCCATCATCATGTTCTCCTTTCGCTGCATCTGGACATGCATAATTTGTAGCCATAATATTCTGTTGGCTTCTGGTTTACTGTCCCGATAAGGAAAGTATACCGGTGACCTTTTTGAGAGCTTGGAACTGTTACTGCTGTTAAAAAGCCTCTTGCTAACTCCCCAGCTGCAAATTGGAGTTATATAATACCTTTAAGATTATTCATAGATCTAAGAACAAAATATGTAAATTATTACCCCTTATATACACTACTCAATCCTACTATGCATAGTATAGTTTTTTCTGATATAATGTTACAAAAGAGTAATTTATTGCAAATATTTTACTTCATTTTATTATCTCCTTTAAACTAATAATGGTTTAGAGGTGGTTTGGTGCCAGAATGTTAATTCTAGGAAACTTCTAGGGTACAGCAGGATTCCAGTTTGGGACTGCAATTGTAATGAAGAATCTATCTGAGTTCAGCAATAAGGTTGAAAGACCTATTGTTAATATTCTACTTTGGTATCACCACAAAAATAAAGTCTTGGTTCATCCTCATAGTCCCATATTTTCTTCATTTTATCCCATTTAAATCTTAAAATGCTTCTAAAATATTTAGCCTTCAGAATTCGGACTTGGACTTTTTTTCTGTCAATAAGTACATTAAAATGGACCAGAAACCACCAAAACGGCTGAAGTTAAAATGCCTGGACTATAAGTATTCACTATGTTAACAGATGGTATCTGAAGGTGTTCATTCTTGCTTGTTGAATAACTTTTAGATTTTGTTAAATGTGATATATTAATGGCACGATATTAATCATACAGCCTGTTCTTTACAATAATATCAAAAAGTTAGAATCCTGCTGTCCCCCAATAATTTCATGAAATAATCAAAGCCATAAAAATGGATGTGTGCCAGCTGAAAACCTCACAAGCCAGTTTTTAATCAGAGTTATTGCTCTTTGGTGACTACGACAAAGGTGCATACGGTCTTTTCGAGGTATTTGGTTTCTTTGGTATGGTTTTGATAGGAGACACGAGGATTAGGGCTACCCTTTTAGGGCTGGTACCTTAAAAGGTCAATAACCTGGCCCTTCCTGGAACCAAATCATTTTAATGGTTCATAAATGACAAGATCAGTAGCTTAAATGTATTTGCAAACCAAACGTATCTCGTTAAAAGTGCTTTAGGTTGTAAAATCATTTTCTCACTATTTTGGTAGTTGGTGGAGCCACAGTTAAACGGTCAATGCACATGTTGTCGACAGTAGCCAATCTGATACTCATTTTTCCAGTAAAAGATTGATTTATCTCACGGAAAACGGAATATGAATATAATCATTCCAAATACAAATTATTTCTATTTTCTATTTTGGCACTTGACAGGGGCAGCGATGTTTAAAAAACGAAAAAGTATAAAACTTCTGCCAAATTCTATTTTGAAATAATTTGCATAACCACATGTTGCAAAGATAAGTTATTCCAATGACCATCCTCGCGAGCCAGGGTCACTAATCATTTCTAGGACATGTATTAGACCCTGGCTTCTCAGGCTTATTTTTTTCGGCCAACCCTTATTTGGAAAGAGCACCTTGCCAGGCAGCCTTATTTGGAAAGAGCACCTTGCAAGGCGAGTTCATCCTATCAAATTGTTTGTGAC
>JAVSBT010144204.1:0-14613 GCA_033118115.1 Pharyngocirrus eroticus | reverse complement strand
CAAAATTAGTATAAAAACAATTAAATCAAAGCATAATTTAAGTTGGATTAATTGGTATTAGTAAAAGAATATATTATAATTATTATGACAATGAGGCCAAAATAAAAAATACTTATGTTTGTGGTTGAGTGCCCGCGTGGTTTCTTGAACCCTCTACATCCGACCTGCAATAGGATAAAACATTTTTTTTTTTTTAATTGACAACCATAATAAAACTATAGATTCATCCTTCACAGATCCTCATTTTCTTTAGGAAATCTTAAGTTCAAAGGTCTCCACCTTCTATCAAATCGCTTACAATTACACCAGATCCCGGTAGTGTTTACAGGGTATATACTATTATGGATTAGCATACGCAGAGAAATCATAGATTGGCGTATGCAGTAGAATCAACATGGCAGCGCTCTATAGGTCGCCGCCATGTTTGTTTACAACTCAGCATTTCATTGCTTGTCATGTAACAAATTATAGCCTGGGAAAATGTTTTGATCATGTGACTGTGTAAAAATATGTAAATGACCCAATTAGTACAAAGTCTTGATCCGATTTTGATTCAAAATGGGGACTTTGCCAGCCAATTGTCAACAAGTCCTAATATCTGAAGCTGTTTTCCTGGCCGGGAATAACAATGGTCAAAATAATCACAGTGTGTCTTCACGAGGGAGCAACTCTTATTCCTGAAACATACAGGAGGTCAGCTATATCGCACCCTGTGTTCTATCAAACTGTGTGGGTATTAAAAAAAAATCCATGTGATCCTGATATCAAAAGATTTGGAACAATTAATATCCATATCGATCTGTTTCACAACTTCCAAAGTTACAGACTTCATCCAACTTTATTCCATGTTCCTTTGAAATCCAATTGGTCTCTATCCTCATAATACAGTACTAGTAAAATGACCTGATAGTGGATGTTTATGAATCATCCGGTTGATTAGAAGTTTGATAACCTTTGGTGTACACATCAGGGTGGTCTTGGAGTGATGAACTCTAAATCCGATCTCAAGTAATTTGTCTGAAATTGTATTCTTTGATTAAATTGTTCATGAGAAGGCAACAAACAAAGGATATCTGGTTGTCAAGATAATGACAGGAATAGGAAAGGCACAAGCATTTTATATTCTGGGTGTATTTGTCTATGATTTCATTGTGTGGATATATAATGTTGTAAACCTCGTGAAAAGAGTCCTTGATGACTCGAAGCATTTAGGTTTCAAACAACTTGAAACAACTTGAAAGTTATTTTTATCAATTTCCAAATTC
Source organism: Pharyngocirrus eroticus (assembly GCA_033118115.1). Taxonomy (NCBI): domain Eukaryota; kingdom Metazoa; phylum Annelida; class Polychaeta; family Saccocirridae; genus Pharyngocirrus; species Pharyngocirrus eroticus. Next base: position 13,348 of record JAVSBT010144204.1, on the reverse strand, counting down.
ATTTATTGAGAGTTTTTAATAGGGCCGGACTATGTTGGAGTATATTTTATGATGGATGCCATTATTAGGATTGATCAATTATTTTTTCCCATTATAATAGAATTCCTTTAGTTTCAAACTTAATTTCATGCTAAGAAATTACTTTTAATGAACATTTGATTTTAAGAAAAAAAAAGTTAAATTCCAAGTTTTCAATTTGATTCTGCTTAATTTACCTTGTGATAGTCAGTAAGGTTTTGCTGATGACATTAAGTATAATGCAATAAAAGATGAAACGCCATATACTCGTGATTTGGCAATTTCTACAGCTGTCAGATGAAATGAAAAGATACTCAAAGGAATGACAGCTCTAGAACTTAGAAGACGTTGCAATGAAAATAAAGGAAAAAGGCGATTACTGGAAAATAGCAAAGACATGAAAAATGCCCCAACTAAGCAGCCAGGTTCTCTAAAGCTTAGATGTCCCTTAATGCAGAGATAGTGCTGCTGTGACAGTTGAAAATGATAAAACATTACCACACACATCTGAAGTGTCAGCTTCTAAATGATGCAGATTTGTAAAAAGCATTCAACATGTTTGAAACTTGTTACGGTTGTCTTCAGAGATAAAAATCCAATCTAGCCACTGCTACCCTGTGTCTTATCAAAGTGATTCATTCCGTCTTATTGCTGCTTGCTGTAGTAGATCCAACCTTGAGTTACCCATTGCTTGGAAATGTTGGTCACTTTTCAGTGTTTGATTTATGCCAAGTACTTGCAAGAATAGTTGTTTTGATTTATGAAAATATAATTTCATAATTATGGAAAACAATTTATAGTTACTATTACAATATTACCATTTGATACTTTATATGAGGCTAATAAAGCTCTCTTTTTCTGTATTAAAGTGTTTGTGCAAATAACATGTTGCATGTGGTCTATTACTCGATTGTGTGTTTACATGTATGTGTTTGTTTTTTATATTTCAAACTATTCATTGCTGGCTTCTAATTCCTTTCTGGGAATCCATGACTTTTGCACCTTTTCTTGAACAGATGGTAGAAGTGTTACTCATGGTTTTCTTTTTGTGTTTCTATATTGGAAGATCAAGCATAGGAGATTAAGGAAAAATCTGGAACAAAAAGATCTTCGCTTTGGCATGTATCAACAAGCAAGCCTTCTTACTTACATATGAGATGCTTTTCTATTGAAATAGGCTGGGATATATGAAGTTTAAAAAGTATGCATTTGTATGATTCTGAATTTACCATTATAGATGTGACATTTCATCTGTCAGAGAAAGAAAAAAAAATCCCTGGTAAATTAAAGAATATTAGTACTGCAAGATTCCTTATGGTCTGACAGCTAAAATCAATGATCAATTATGATTTGTCATTAATCTTGTGGCTTCTAGTTATTGAAGAGACTTTGAAGATCTTGACTATAGAATTTCAGATAAGAGTTTTAAAAGAAACGATTGCCTGGCTCCTGAAGCTTTAGTGCAGAATTATCGATACATTGTGATTGGTTGAAATAAGAGTCTTCCCTAATAGAGCAAGCAAAGACATGGATTGTGAGTGATCTCCTGAAAACAACTTCAAAAATTGGACTTAAACTACTTGTCTGTATTGGGTAGATATGTAAAAAAAACATAGCCAAGAAAAATAGGTAGAAGCATCTATAAAGAAGACACATGTTTACAGGACTTGACCCAGGCAATGATAACAGATTTTTTTCTATGTTTTTTTTTGTCAACTTTACATTTGAAAACAATACTTGGGAATATGACAATATGAATGATAAGTCTACATTGAGTTGTTAAATTTGATTGATGCCTTGATGGAAGGCTATACAATGGCCATGCAAGAAGAAGGCTAGAGATATGGTGTTCTATGCAGTGATTAATAGGAATGCAGGATATACTTACAACCTTATGGAGAACAAAAATGGACAAAGAAAATGCTTTTAAAGGTTTCATGATGTGACTTAGAAAGGGTTGAAGGGCTGCATTTGTTATACAGTTGCTGCAGAGATTGAGGAATTCATTTGTGACACTAACAAATAGCTTGGAATATGACATTTTTCTTTCATGAAAAGAGATGTTGTCAAAAAGTGGATGGTGTCTTGTGAATGAATTACCTGGATGCAGAAAAGGAACTTGAAACTCTTAATTAATTTTAAAAACAAGCATTTAACCTGCTAGATTGTGACATTTAAAAGTAGTTTTCTTGAAATGGAGATGAGAAGTGAAGTACTTACATTTTGAAACCTGAGACTGTTAGTACTGAAAATGGCAATTAAAACTGAAATATGAAACTCATCATTTGAAAAAGTATCTTTACCCTGAAGAAAAGAAATATTTCAGTTTCCTTATTTGGAGAATTTTCTTATTATACTCAGCATCTCTATATTGACAAGTGATACTTTTACTGATGGCTATTGTCACTTATTAGGTGGTTTTTTTTGGACACAGTGTGACAGATTTTGAAAGCTACCAGAATTATTGAAAGCTACCAGAATTATTGCAGCAAATTGTCATGATACTTTTCTGTATTCAGGTAAAAGAATTGCAATCCAGGTTTTGAAGAAATGAAATTCTGTAAATGAAAACTGACAAAATGGCCACAAGATATAAGTTAACTGTAGAGGAAAAGATGAGATGTTTATTTAATATAAGAAGGCAAACCTTTTGTATGTATACTGCACACTACTAATGAAGCTGTCTTCTGCAAATGCTGCTAAGAAAAACTGGTGTAGTCATGTTATGGAAAGGAAATTTTTTACTAAATGGAAGCAAGCTATTAGCAGAATAACAAGAAACATGATGACCAATTTTTACAATAATGCCAAGTCTAACAATACAGAGAACCCTCCAACCTTAAACAACTTGGTACGCTGGCCTAAAGTGGAACACCTTACAGCGTAGGTATTGCATGTATAGATGCTAATTAGTACAGCCCTTGCTGTTTTTGACATCTGGGAAGATATTGACAATGTGAGTTTTTTTCTTACGATAATTTTGCTGTCCCAAAGGGGTTTGATTGCTTTAACATTTGTGATAGGTATGCAAATTAGCATGCAACATTTTCCTTTTAGTTTTGTTTGGAATAAGGTCCATTTCCCATTGATGTTTCTAAATTGATTTTTTTGACAGTGGAAACCCATGCCCTAATATTGAGTTGAAATTTTTAAAGTGAAAACATAAAATTAATGATAGGAAAAAGTGACTTAACTTTATTTCATTGAATGTATCAGGAGAAGCATTTTGTTAAATGTCCACATTAATCTGTCTAAAGTTGCGTGTATAAGGTCCTTGCAAATAGGTAATTCTTGTAGAACATAATTTATTCTGTGCTTTAGACTAGTTGCCAGTAGTTCATATTTAACTTGTTTTTCAAGGAACTATCCTCAGGAATCTGTTGGGACAGTGCCTTTGTTTTGAATGAAGCAAAAGTATTTTATCATGAATGTCCCATGCCAATATCTGCCGCCTTTCTCTTTTTTTCTCCATTTGATTGTAAACAAATATTTGGAATGTCTTATAAATCAGGTCACCCTGCAGTTGCTTTGCCATTCATATATTGACATTTGCTACTCTTTATATCATATTTTTCCCCCCAAAATACAATGTCCTTTAATTTGTGAAAGTCTTAGCCCCTGTTCACAATAAATCCCTACTTTTCTTCTGCTTATTACTTACTGACCTGGAATGCGTCTCATTTATAATTAAAATGAAGGATAATGACAGTTAATATATGAGCTGTTTGCATGAGTCATGAATGGAAAGAAAAAAAAGAAACATTGTTCATTACTTATTCATTCAGAATGTTCTATTTTTAACCTGAAACTTGAAAATAGATACTCTGCATTTTATTTTATTCACTAGTATTGCAGTGTGTTATCATACAGTGATACAGTGACAAAAAGAAGCTACAGAATTTATTTGTTTTGATGACAAAGTTTATTTAATAACCTGGGAGCCAGTACCACAATGTAAATGCATGAGAATAATGAAAATGCAAAATGTACAGATGGTTCTCCGATTTATTGAATAAAGTTTGCATTTATTTCCATCATTTTGAGAGATCGCTGCCATTGTGATATTACAGAGTCAGAAACAGTAAATCAAATTTGCCAAGTGCTTCCCTCTTATCATATTTATGGAAATGAAGTTATGAAAACAATCCAAAATTATGATGTCTGATAGAAAAGGCTAGAGAAAATGAAATTGTCACAGAGCCATTGATAAAATAGGACATATCATCCAGAAAATCTGATCTAGTTTTTTAAAATAACTTGCAAGACAATCTCAAAGATGACATCTACTGTTGGTTATGGGAAAATATTGGTTGAAGATACATATCTAATCCAAATTCAGTACAAGTTTATCAACATTCAGGATGAATCCAATAGAAATGGGGATACATTTTAGATTTTGATTCTCTGGATATTTGGAAATCTTGACCTCATTTCCAGGAATGTTTATGGGAATGTTGGGGAGTTTATATACAATGAAATATGCAATCAACAAAGTTCTGTCCACAAACTTTTAAGTATTAAAATACTTTGAATGAAATACATAGATATATAAACTGTCATAAATTTTGACAAACTAGCATAAAACATGCAACATTTATAGGTCTCACTTTTTGGCTAAACACAAGATGAAACTTAATTTTGTTGTAAAACCTATCATTCAAGTCCTTGCTACAATCTCCTATTACATTGAATCCTATACAATATTAATTCTAATCCCAATATCAGTCATAAATCCACTGTGAAATGTCTTTATTTCAGTGAATGCTTTCAATTAATATCAAAATCCTCTTACACTCCAAGAATTGTAGCTGGAATCTGTCTATGATCACAGACTTTCAATCATAACATCTTTACTGCTTACCTAATATCGTAAAAAGGGAAAGTAATGAACATTATTAGCAGTAATAAAAAAAAAGACATCAGGTATTCCTTGAATATTGACTTCAAAGTAAAAAAGGAAGCCATAATGATCCATGAAAGGTGTAAGGTTAGCATTGATCTACTACCACAAGAATAATTGAATTTCCTGCTTAAGGTTTTTATTTTAGGAGAAGCTTTTAAATGAGTATAAAGACATAGAGTAGCCATGCATATGGAGGCTTCTTAGGCTACAGCTTAAGTGTCTAAAAGGGTTATAAAACAAGCATAAATTAATCTTTAATTGAGATACACTCTGTTCTATGGAGGATGTATTTTTTTATCCAGTCCTCATGTTTACCCAGGTACTAGGTATGTGCTGGAGATCTTTAAACAAAAGACTCTGTCATGGCGTGACGTTTTCTAACAGAATCTATTATTCATTAAAATATACAAACAGAATTAGATAAATACTAACCGTAGATTATTTGAAAAATGAGGTCGTACTTATTCAGGGATTGTGTCTACGGTATGTATGGATGTGGAAAGATTAACATGAACAGAAAAGCATTTCATCAATAAGTATTGCTGCTTTGTTGCCAGGCAATGATGATGATGAGTTTATTTCTAGGATGTACAGAGGCATATCTCACCATAACAATATATGAAATATAGATGAAATGAATTGTCTTCATTTTGCTTGAGGCAGCACAGTGACAGTGTCGTAACACAAAAGTGGACTTTGTGTGGTGAAAAAGAGAGACCAACATTTTAAGTGCACACCCGTTTGAAGGTTTTTCACTTGGCATGTTTTGGACTTGGAGTGGTTTTGTTAATAAATGAATCATAATTGCATTGTTAAAGCTTGATTTACACAGTACCTACTAGATGCAACAAGGAGGACATGAATATGCTTTTATAACCTACAGGACCATATTTGAATAAGATTCATTTCCAGAGACAGAAAATACATCACTTGAATTGAACACCTTATTTTTGCTTCCCAGGGCCTGTGTATACCTCTAGCATGCAACATGATAGATAGAGCAACGCAGACTTTCATTCCAGCTTTTTACTAAAAAAGGACCAAAGTAGAAAGAAAATTGAGGCTTTAATTTTATGGATGTTTTAGCAGACATCGACAGGAGGACTGTGTCTAAAATGGATTTGCTTTTCTGAAAATTACAAACTTGACATGGTAAATTATTATGTAGAAGGCTCTTTCAAAAGAAATTCATTTCAGGAATTTTTATGGCATAACCTAAATTCGAGTATTGCTTTTTTTCTTCTCATTGTCAATATTCTGCTGGAGTTATGACCTTTTAGAAGAAGTTTCCAGTACAGAGTATTATATATGCATGTATTGTTGAAATAGCTAGACTTTCATTCCAGCTTTTTACTAAAAAAGGACCAAAGTAGAAAGAAAATTGAGGCTTTAATTTTATGGATGTTTTAGCAGACATCGACAGGAGGACTGTGTCTAAAATGGATTTGCTTTTCTGAAAATTACAAACTTGACATGGTAAATTATTATGTAGAAGGCTCTTTCAAAAGAAATTCATTTCAGGAATTTTTATGGCATAACCTAAATTCGAGTATTGCTTTTTTTCTTCTCATTGTCAATATTCTGCTGGAGTTGTGACCTTTTAGAAGAAGTTTCCAGTACAGAGTATTATATATGCATGTATTGTTGAAATAGAGAAAAAAATATACCAGGAGACCCTGTCAGCTTTGAGGCTACTGTAGTGCAAAAGTGAAAAACGTGACTTTATTAGGAAGAAGTATTAAAGAAAATGAAAGAAATATCTCCCCGGTGGATTCTTTGTAAATACCAAAGTAGATGGAAGCATGAGATGCAATAGTATATGACACAGCTCTTGCAAGCCATTCTAACTCTAACAACATGCAGAAATTAGTGCAAACCTTGCTAAGCAGTTTTCTTGGATGTTTTAACAGTTGATAATAGAAGCATGTGTTGCAGAAAAGGGTTATATTCTCTGTACGGAAGAAGGGTTTGTCAATATTGAGAAGTCTAGCTTTGCAATATGATGTCAAAGATACAACACAGGCAGACAAGAACTGTGTCCTGGTTTGGACATTTTGTACAAGATTGCTCCATTCCCATATCAAGGTTGGTTTTTGAAAAAGAATTTCTGCATTACTATGTAGAGCACTATTTTTACTTGCAATGTTGCAATACAAAGTGTATATCTACATTATATTTTAGCAATCTGTTCTCATATTCACAGGGTTGATTGACTACACAAGATAATTTGATGTTTTACGCATATCATTTTGATAATGCAACTGCATTTGTCATTTTAACATGTTGGATTTAATCATCACCATTGAGAAATGCTTGATTTCACCTGTGTGTGTGCATATACTTCATTAATGGTTAGAAATTATTTTCAATGAATGTAATCATGCAATATAACTAATTTCTGATTATTTCAAGCCAATACAAGTTGAAAGATTCTTTTACATTTTATCATTGTATCATAAATTTCAAACACCAGGCTCAGTGTGTACTAAGGTAATCTAATTTTCAACATAGATTCTTTTCTTAGATCATATCATTAATCCATAATTGATTCTTTTTTTGTTCTTTGAAACTGTACACCATACTAGATTCACATGCCATCAGGATGTCTTTTTGTTTTACAGTACCTTTTTATAAATGTTGCAATACCTGCTGCGATTATACTTATAGTATTGGAGTTTTACATGTATATGCCAATGTATGACAAGAATATGACCCTTTTGTGAATATAGTTTTGGAAGTATGCTAAGGTCTAAATTGATTTTTTTAGATTTTTTTCCAGATTTTCTACTGCCTTCATGTGAATAAAGTGACTGGCACTTATCTTGCATGGTATTTAATCAGTAAATAACAATCAACTCCAAATCTATGCTGTTAAGCTTTTATACATGTAGAATATAGCATTTTCCCCTATCAGTGCTCTGGTGACATGTCAATGTGTACCAAAGATCCTTTATTCAATATAAAGATCTTGGAAAATTAGTCTGCTTTCATATCATTCCCCTCACATGAAAGGAATCCAAGCCTTCATTTCCTTGCATAGGTTTTTTGCATTGATTAGATATCAACTTTTGTTTCTTTTAAATAAGAACGGAGGGGGCTTTTATTCATTCCAAGATTAAAGGAAGTTTAAGATGTATTTAAGACAGGTTAGAAATATAGATACCTTTTTCGTCAGTTTTTGGGTCTAAAGCTGATTTGTGTCATTACTACAGCAAAATAAAAAGTCCTATTTTTATGACCGCATATTGCTATGTATTTTGTCAGGTTTCAAACTCATCTCCTGAGCTCCAAACCTCTACTCCTATGAATCACCTTATTTCACCTGTATGGAGACTTGTTTCACTGTAATGCATAAACACTGCGTAGTGAGAAGCCTTTCATGAATCCCGTTGCTTTCTCATATATTTTTGCTAAAAAATTCAAAAATATTTTTTGTCTTTTCAGGTATCTGGTGCATCATACATATGCAAATTATCACAGTACAAATAGGATGGACGACACTTCTGATGAGTGTTACAGATCCATCAACCATGCAGAGCGCATGATGAGAAAAATGGAAGGTTACTTATGTAAAAAAGAACTATGTGACGTTGTCTTAATAGCGGGACAGAGGCGCATCCATGCACACCGTGTTGTGCTGAGCGCTGCGTCCGATTATTTTGCTGCAATGTTTACAAATGATGTAAGAGAAGCAACGCAAGAAGAAATTAAAATGGAACAAGTTGATTCGGATGCACTGGCAGCATTAATACAATACATGTATACAGGTAAGTTCAAGTTTTAAAAATTCAATTATAATGCAATACCCACAAAAAATTAAATGTCATTATATGTTACTTCTGTTATCAAATTTCTATATAATTTTGTATAATAAATGTCATTTCGAGGAAAAAATACATTTTTTAAGATCGTATGACTAGTTACGTATGATCCCGTTGAATTGCCAAAAGTGACTATTGATGCAAATTTACTCTTCTGTCGAGATCATAGATTCCCAAAATTAAGGTCAAGCATGCATAGTATAATTATGAATTATTTTTTCTTTGCAACAAAGGGCTGTCAACATTTTCTGAATATTTCAATTTCTACCCATTTCCCCATAATGGTCTAGACTTGAAATTTATCACTAAGACACAAATGTTTGACTCCATAATAAAGAGCCATAATCCCATACTCACATTTCATTCAGGAATATATGAATATAGCTTATTCCATCAGTGACTACTTTGGAACACAATCTATTGCCAGCAATTGACATAGTCTGTGTTGCTGCCTGTAAAATAATGGAACTTCTAGTTACTGAGTCATGAAATATGAATTTATTGACAGAATGTAAGGTTTGAAAGGGTTTGATACAAGGTCTTATAAATTATATAGGCTACCTGAATGCTAGCATTTGGGTGAATGGGATATTAAGTATGAAATTATATTGTAAAGTGACATTAAGTGTTTGCACTAAGTGCTTAAGATGTTTTCGATGTCGTTTTTTCTCTCTAAATGGTCTTGTAAAGTGGCATTTCCAAGATTTTTTAATTCAAGCTTGTGTTAAGCTAGGTATCCTACTGAAAGTATAGAAAACCATGGAAGTTACATCAAAGGGCCTTAATCTAAAAAATAAATTGGATGAAGTTTATGTTTATCTTAAATGTTAACAAATTGCAGAAAAACACAAGAATGCAGTGGGCTTGGTAAATAGGCTCTGAATAGATATAAAGACATATCAAAAGATTAAATATTATTTTAAAGTTTTTCTCCGCCATGAAAGCACCATGATGATTAATTCAATCTTTTGATTGTATATAATACTACTAATAATAATAATGTTATTTCCTTAAACTCAGTAAAATCATGTCGAGATAGATGTATGTGTTTGACTGTAGGACACTGTGAAATATCACTTATGTTTTAGATTTGATTTCTCTCAAGATTTCATCAATTTGATTTTCTTTTGGAATTATATGTCAAATTATTCTCAGCCTAGGAATATGTCAAGATAACAGGTGTGGTCAGTGGATTTTAGTCTCCAAGGATACTTTCTCTTGTTGTATTGTGAATGTAAATGGCTTTCATGAAGTTGTCATACACATCTTTCCAGTGCTTGCCTTTCAATTCAGTATTCAAACTATACATTACTGTTGGGTTGTTTTTTTAGCCTATGCATTGGAACTAAAATGTTGAAACTGACTTATCTTTAAAAAGAGGATGACTTCCCCCTCCCCAAGAAAAGTTTGTCTCATACGAAAATAATAATTGTGATATGAGCTGTAGCTTTGTTTCAAAAAACAGGTCAAAGGGATCCGTTGCTTCAGTTGCACCAAGAAATAGGTGTCAAAGAATGCAATGATCATTTGACCAATAGCTGGATGAAGTACTGTGGCTAAACAGAACTGTTGTTGATCCAAACTGTAAACATTTTGTTATTTAACTGATCTTGAGGATTCATTTTTGGATAGGCAAACTCCCGAAAAAAGAAGACATTAATCCCATATACTTAAATTTGGATCCAATGATTTATTGTTATAGTACAGGACCTATAATTCTAGCCATTGCGAATGGTGCATATCTCTGATCTATGCTATAAAGCTAGAAATGAATGGATTAACTAGTGTCTTGATCAGATATTTGTGAAGCTATAGCATTAGTCACAGGCTAAGATTAAAGCCCTTAATTCCAAGATCATAATCCATAGGTGTGATATAGGATAGAGGATCAGCCAGGAAGATCAATATATAAGACTCAAGCAATAGACAAGTGTCATGGGGTGTTTTCTAATGTTCTTCTTTGGTTTTTCTATTATTTTTATGTCTTTTTTTAAAGCAATTTATGGCTGTTTAGATAATTTTGTATAGATACTTTTTAAATGATGATTTTGTCATCGTTATGCCATACTGTTATATTCACTTTTAGTAATCATGGATGTATTTACAATAACACATTATCACAGCCTGATAGAATAGGTGTTTTTTTCATTAATAGTCTGTTTTTGAACCTTGATAAATGTTTTATTTCCTTTTCATTTGATGACTACCTTAATTTTGATATACTGTTAATGTGCAATTAACATACCAAAAATTGCCACATAAATCATAATACGTCTATAATTTCATCCGACTTTATATCCCCCCTCCATCATATTATTCAAATCACATTGATAAAAGAATAAAAGCCAAAAAGTCACATATACTTCTAACTAAAACACATTTACCAACGAGACAAATTTTCACAAGAAATAGATTTTTAAGTGATTTATAGGTGTTTTAATGAACTGTCATTGGTAATTTATGTGAGTTTCTTTCCTTTTTTTTTTGACATCGTTCATTATTAAGCTTTATTTACTGTGGCATTTTCATTCAGTGGTGATAATTGTACATCATTCATTTCTTGCCCAAGCCTTCAGCATTCATCATTTTTGTTGTGTACTTGTATAGTCATATACTACTGCTTCTATTTTCTATTGCGAAAGAATAAAAACACATTATTATAGTTCTTAAGTATTGATATCCTATGTAGTATTCTTATTTGTTTTCAAAAATTATTTTCAGGCTCTTAAAGATAGAAAATGATGAATGTAGAATTTTTACACACAGGATTTTTGTTACTGTGGTCTTTGGCTTATAAAGTTACCACATTTGCCCTTTTATAGCAGACTATTGTTCCAGGAAAAAAGAATGAACTACAAAACAAGGTTAGACATGCTAGGGATGGTATTTCCCAAATGGAAGATAAAACCTTCTCCTTTTGATATGTAGATGTATTCCAGGCCCCTATAAAGCATACACAGTGACAGTTTGAACTGCTTATCGCTATCATGAACTCTTCCACAGAATTCTTTGTCTTGTTTTCTGAAAGCAAGGACCTATCACACATAGACTTGGGGACTGCTTGGATGTCTTGTCCAATCCTAATTATTAAACCAAGAATAATATAGTAGTAATATAAGGCTTTTTTGTAAGATCTAAATGGTTTTGTTATGTATAAATGATAAACAAGGGCTTGAATTATTTTTGTATCTGTTTCTGTGAACCAGGTGATAAAGTTGTCAATAATTTTGAATCTTATGTATTTAGAGTAACTTTGATATTTTTATCAATGGTAAAAGATACAGATATGAATGGATGAATGCATTAGGGATTTACTAGTAGATAAAATGACTAGTTTATTTCTTTAGTATTGGTTTGCTTGATGTGTTATTCTTTAATACTAGTAATGATAATACAAAGAATTTATCTTGCGCCTTTACTAATAAAATGTTATTCAAAGGTGCTGTTAAAACCAAAATTATGGTTGGCAAAAAGATACTTTACTAAAAATACTACACTGTTTATTCTGCATGTGACCCATGCTTGAATGTCTGTCCTTTTGTGACATGTGCTTTTGGAGACATTTGGAAAAAAAATAATCAAATAATAATAGGACCTGATCTATAAAAGACAGATTGTAATTTTTGTCCTATTTGCAGAATGGAATATGATTACAAGGCAAATACAGTGCTGCTTGCTACTTGAAAGGAAAATGATGAAATTGACAATGAGTAGGCTTCCATATGAATTAACTTCAGAGATGATTGTTTTTGTCTTTTTTTTCCATGATTTTTGAATCAAGCAAGGAACTCTCCATGGCATCCTTGATTTTTTTTATCTTCTTTTTTAGATGATTTTGCATAGAGGTTGGGACAAATCCATCTGAAAAAAGCAAATTTTTGCATGACATCAAGGTGCCTTTCATTTTGTAGCATCTGTAATAGGGCTGAAGGGGTCGGATTTCTTCAAGTTATGATGATAGTAGAAAAAGAATCAATAAATTATACAAAAGAAATCTAAAGCTTTGATTTAAGATTCGCCTCTGTTCCCTCTTAAACATCCCCCACGGTCAGTCATTATAATGATTTGCATGAATTACAGGAAAGAAAAAATCTGTTTGGTTTTTGCAAGAGGATGGCTGAGAATAGAACAGAAAAGAGAGAAATTTAACAGTCATAGTTAATGAGGGAAAGGAAAGTGATGCCTGTCATGCAGCTTTTTGACAAATGTGTAGTAATGTCGATACCAAGACTTTGTACAGACACTGACTCTCTCTTTAGTATTGATAAAATAAAGTTTATGCCATAACCCACGGTGCACCAGTAAAGTCTGAGAATTATGGTTGTGTTTTGTCTGTGATCTGGGCAATTAAATTGTTGGAGTGTCTCTATGCTTGTTCTTTAGACTATTTTGACCAAATCTTCTGCTGTACAACAGCCATTGACTAAACACCTTAAGGATATCTCCAGTCTTAAAAAAACCAGAATAAGTAACACACATTGCCAAGTTACATTAAGATTTTTTTGAGATGTAATAATAATAATAATAATAATAATAATAATAATAATAATAATACACCTGATATTATAATAAAGGATTTACAAACTAAAACTTGCACAATTATTGA
>JAVSBT010144093.1:0-14617 GCA_033118115.1 Pharyngocirrus eroticus | reverse complement strand
ACAGAGAAGTGACTACCACAAAAGCGTGTTTTTCCATTGAGTTGCAGCATATTTATCGTAGGATAAATGCACACCAACTGTTGTTAATCTATCTCAAAGACCTGAAATCAATTGAAGCGCAAAGGTGCTGTATCAAAGCTTGCATCAGTTGAAAATGTAAGCCTACTTAGACTATTTTTGATTGACAAATGCAATTACAAAACTATTGATTCCATATTGATTCCTCCTATCAAAAAATGAGGAAAACTAGTGGGATTATGAGAGACGATCACTGATTTCTTGGATTGATCTCCGCATTGACACTAGCATTTCATTCACCAAGCCAGTAAATAGCTTTTGTGAACCAAAGTTAAACATGGCTGTGTAGTCAATAGCATGAAGAGGTGATAGATCTAGACGTAGAATGTCAACAAATAGCGTACTAAGAATAATGGGAACTTTTCAAGATTGACAGGAAGAGGGAAAAATACATTCTAATCATAAACACTGTTGTCTTTATCAATATGTTTTGCTTGTACAATTGTAGAACTTCAGTGTTTTGCATGAGTCCAATTAAAAAGGCAAACTGAGACTGAGAAAGAAATAAAATATCATGAAGAAAATATATTTATTCTCTGTAATGCAACCAAGTCGTAAAATTTCAGTCTTTAATTCATAAATTGTGCATCTAAAAGCATGAAATAGTAAGATTTCTTAAGACTATCACCAGCAATGAAGCCTACTGTACACAAGGGAAACAAAATACATGAAAGTTTCCAATGAAATAATGTATGAAGATGCCTTTCATGTTACCCGTTTTGACTTTAATGTTATTTTTTAAATTAGTATACTTTGAAGTTTTTTACAATAGAAACAACCCAAATCATAATTGTTTTATTTTTTCAATTTAAAATCCAACAATAAAACATGTCTTTTGTACCTCATCGGGTCAAACTGAAAGGAAAGAAGTTTCAATTCTTATTTCTTGTGTGTTCTTTTATTGAATTACGTTAGAACTTCATATCATCAACCGCATTAAAAAAAACTCAAACAATACCATTTACTGTGGGCCACTCGCCAAATACTTAAAAAAATTGCCAGCCCATGTATGAAGAATAAAATTCAGATTCCCCCAGGAAATCCTTCTATCATATTTAGAACATTTACCAGCTAAAGTTGGGTTACTGGAAGAGTTGCAGACTCTGTTGAGAGATAAACAACCCTAAAACCATTCTAAAATGCAACAATGCTCATGTATAATGATAAATCCTATCTAGATATCCCTAGAGCTTTCTACCCATTATATTCCATAGATTTTGTATCAAGTTGAGTAAGACTGCAAATGGTTGGTGAGAAGATTTTCCAGCCACACAAGCTATTAGGATTATTCAACATTGAGTTTTTTTTTTTATTGTCACACATGTGGGAAAATGGATTTTTTTTCACATTATGCATGTATGACTATTTCATAACAGCCAAATGAAAGGAACATTTTCATCTTTCATAATTGATGGACTTGTGCATGTAATGAAATAAGATAACCATTCTTTGCCATTCAAGTCGCTAGTGGTTAAACACATATATCAATTTTGTTTTGTTTTGTGGCAAGCATGTTTGAAATTAAAATCACAGCAACAGCATGCAATGACAGGTTGGGAGATATAATGCACTGACAAAATACTACAACCAACAAATCATTTCTTGAAGTTCTTATCTAAGGATGACAATGCAAGCTGACATTAACAGAAACTTTTCAAGAATCTTCTTACAATCATCCTTAGGCCTGTTTACACTTAGTCGTTTGAAAGTGACTTTTTAGCTGCAAATCTTTGAAGCATTTTAGAAGTCAGTACTAGTAGTCTAAACACAGTTGCATTTTTTAAAGTCTGTCTACTTGATGTTTATTGACAAATCTTTTTATTTAAAGGGATTAACTTTCGACCAATTACTTTAGCATTGCCATGTGTTCACCAGCTTTAAACCTGTTGCAACTTCAGTATAAACACAATGACTAACTTCAAGTCACTCAAAGGATTTGACTTCTAGTTGCACAAAGTATTATGACTCTGGCTTAAAGAAATTGCAAAATCTTTCTTAGAGAAATCAACCAATATAAAATGTCCGTAAGCTGACATCAAAACTTCTTCAATTTAGACTATCAACAATGAATGTAGTTATATATTTGACAATCTCCCTACAGTGGCATGACACTATAAGCTAATCATTGCAAGAGGTAACAATTAATATCATCATAGGGATAATGTTCTTATGGATTTGATTCAAATTTCTAAAGATATCTATTAGATCCCTGCTTGGCGATGCGTTTTCCTCGTAAAAACACTTATTGTATGATCCTTTTGACCTATAACAATCTCCTATACATAATATTAATTATATCCAAGCGCTTAAATCTATAGAATAAGCAGAACAACAAACCTTTTCATATCCCATCAAATCTACAAGCTAATATAAAAAAAATGATCAATGATACACTGGCAACTCAGCCAAAATCCTGATTATAATGTCAGCACACTCAGGAAATACCCATACACATGAATACATCTAAGCCACCACCAATTACACCTTACTAAATATAAAATAGTTTCTATGGCAACCATAACCATACAACATTTCATTAAGAGTATCAAAACCATTCCAACTCATTCATTCACATTCATCGTATTAGTATGTACACAACTACAACACAATAGGAGATGTTTTGACAAGATGATAAAATGTAATATAAATTGATCTTGTACTGTCCATTTAATATGGATTTTAAGTCAAGGAATTCTATAGTTTTACAAGAAATACACATTGCTTTTTTTATATATTATACACCTAATATGTTTATACATATATATTGGTCATAGTGTTGGTATGAGCAAGTTGCACAGCAGTTGGATTCAAATTAATGCTTTCCTTTCATTTTTTTGGAATAGATTTTTTATTTCAATAAATGGGTGTGACTTAAGCTTTTACTTTTCCAATGTTAACTTAAAAGTCATGCTATTTCTTTTCAAGTTACAAAGACAATATTATAATGCTTGTAAAGATATTGATAAAACCTGACTCCTTTGATGATACCGTTATGCAGTGTGGATGATAATCCAAACAGATTAATTAAAGTTCATAGAAGATATTATGTTACTCTTTGATATCATTTATATGCTTGAAATGTATTATGACAGCCAAGAAATCCGAAGAACGGATAGACCTGTGAACACAAGGATTTAATTTAGGCAGACAGGGGATCAAGCAGAAAAAACTTGCCTTCATGTTCATACACAAATTCTTGTTCAATGAACAAAATAATATAAGCTGCTGTAAACAACTGAAGCCAAATCCCTGTTTATTCAGTTAACACAAACCTATTATAAACTTTACAAGAAATGAAACCGTAAAATCGACATTTGCCTACAGTTTATTACATTTGCATTTGACTTTAATTCTAGCAATACAAGCTAAATAAAGGCAGTCAAGAAAACTATTGGAATGATTCATGGTATGTCACAGAGAAAGAGCAGTTATTTTATAAGAATTTAGGTCTATTTTGGCTTTGTTTGTGACACAAGTTCTGCATTTTATCATAAAAAGCCTTGAACAATCATAACCAAAATCATGATACAACTACCAACACCATGCAATTTTTGGATCTAATTGAGTAAAAGCCGATACACGTATGAATATGTACCTTATAATTGTGATAAAAATTCTAAAATGAAAAGTATTGATTGCAGATAATTGAAGACGCAACCAATAAATCCTGGAACACATTTTAACATCTCGAGACATGATGAAAACAGAATATATGTTAGACTTGAATATGTTGCCATACTTTTCCAAAACTAAATTTATGCATTTTTGATGGTGACACCTATACAGTTTTGATTTTATTGGTAGCAGACTCTCAAGTAAGGAATTAACCCTAAGTGGATCAATATTCAGAACTGTATATAGGATTGAGTTGATTTTCAGACAATACAAGTGCACAGGTTCACAGACTATGAATTGTCTGATGATGTAAGAAGCTGTATATGGTTTGCTTTTACATGTATGAATCAATGCTATTTTGATAAGTAACAATGCAGGTACTAGTATAGTAATATAAGTCAAATGAAGAAGTATTAAACATGATGGCCATACAGAGATTCTTAATGAAAAATATCAGAAAAAGAAAAATCAAATATTTTAAACATATTGTGAGGCAGAATGGATTGCAAAGATTTTTGTTAGAAGGGAAAGAGGGGAAAGGGAAGACCAAGAATAACATAGATAACATCAAACAAGGGACAGGGAAGAAGTATGAAGAGTGTGTGAGAGCTGTATGGAGAGAACAGGGACGAATGGGTGCATAGCAGCCAACCTGCTTGGAGCAGAAGGCATCTCGTGATGATGACTAGTAGAGTAACATATATGCTAGAGCTTTTTTAAAGCACTTGATTATGAATTTTGATAAGATGGAGATTGTATAACTGTATAGACTACAATCATTTTAATTCAGGATAATCTTTTGATTTGATCCCTTGTAATAACCATCAGTATAACCAGATCAGATGTTATCATTTCATTATAAATCCTTATTTTTTCAGTTCTTTTCTTCCAACTGATAGGACTATAGAAGGAAAATAATTCTAAGTAAAACCCTTGGAAACAAACGACTAAAAAAAACATATTTTAGAAAAAATATTTTAAACAATGCTTTTACAAGTTAGACGTAGATGATTACGAACAAGTATATGGTGTTAAGAAGTATAATGCAATACTAGTAACGAATAAATACAAGAAAACAGGACTATCATCTACAACAGTAACTATTTTACTCAACCAGCCAGTTATATATATTCTTTAAAATGTCAGTGATGTAACATTGCTTCACTTTATTTCCAAGCACTTGCTCCTATCTATCAGTACATTAGCATATAATTTCAAGCCCATAACAAACATGATACATGTAGACACATGATGACATATTATTCAACATATTCTTACATTGTTGCTTTTGTTATGCAAGCTACAACACTTTAAACCTGTGAAGTATTTGGATTACTGATCCAGTATCAGAAAAAGAATCATTCAAACCTTTATTTTTTTTATTTCCTGGCCAATTTAATTTTATGTTTAATCAGTTTCTGAGAAGTTCTGAGAAGAAAAAAAATCAGAAAGTTACTGTACAAATGCATATATCCATACATATATAGTAAATAATTGCCTACTCTAAATCATTCCTGATTGTTTCTTTCATAAAAGTTTGCAATAACTGTAGTATAATTTATGACACTCCGTTGTATAACATCTTATCAACGCCATCAAATATGACAGACAAGCATCAATTACTCAAGCAACAATATCAAACTAACAAATATCATTGTGAGATACTTCATGTATCACTCTATCAACATTACTTTACCTATGTATAGTTAAAAACACATTACCCTAATAAATCCATCATTAAGATATGCTATCTTCATACCTGCCCTCCATTAAACTCTATAACATTTTAATGTGATAGTCTCATCAAAATGCATTGAATGATCATCTAAAGCATGAATACAAGTAACACACAAAAGAGAAGATAAAATGTAAACGACATTAGTCTAGTAACATTATACTTCATAAATACAATTAATCCAATCCTAAAAATAATACATTTCCTTAGTATCCGATTCATAGTTATACATTACACCTACACTGGTTTATACTTTCAATTTTTTTAATACTATCACTGCACAAAGTGTTCTCAAGAAACTGTCTGAGTAAGAAAAGATGTCTATGAAGGCAATATGGTGAGATATGAGAAGAGTTTCTTTTGCAGGTTTCTACATTAACAAAAAGGTATCTGTGGAATGTGGAAAATGTGTACCATGATAACACCTTGAACCATGATTAATCCCTGATAAAATGTGTGGTGTTTGCTACATTTCAATCAGAAAAGCCAAGTGAGTAAACTTGAGGCTTTGTTTATGAAGTAAAGCTGTATGAACCACTTGTTAAAGTTAATATCTTTAATATGAAGTCAAAAGAAGGAGGATCCATCCAGCTGACACTGACACTGAAGTAACCTTATTTTGGCAAGAAACATGTACTATATCCTCCTTAACAAATGTGGGGTATCTAAACTAAAACATTGGAATATATCATCATGATATAAGGTTGCCAGGATTCTTCATCCATATAGATTGTTTAATGAACTTTTAATAAATACAAAATCATCAAACAATCAGCCTATCCATCACCACTGATCCAAGAAAGCTAAGATGAAGTTATTAATTTTTTTGTGAAAAATAAAAGATCATAGATCTATATCAAAGACATGAATTGGTTCTAAAATATCTACAGATCTCTTCTATCAAAACCCATAAGACTGAATATCAGAGAGATGTAAGCCAATAAAAGAACAACAACCAACCTAGCATGATTTTATGGCATTTTCTAGATACACTATAATTCAAGCATCATTGTTTAAAGATCCAAATTCTTGTAATGCTTCCAGCTTCAGATATCAAACAAATTATCTAGCTTTATAAAAGGGAAAGACAGAAGGTGTAATCAAGCTTGAGACTTGTCTATACAAGTTTGTTTGGGCTTTGGCTGTATCATTGATATTTCTAGATGGTTCAATACTTTAGTCAGTCACAAAGGCAAGTACTGAATTAGCTGCACATCAACATAATTTGCAGCATAATGGTCATGATAATACACACTTCAGTAAGAAGTAACATGTCATTGATGTGCTGTAAATGTGTTCTTAAAAAGGTATAATGCCTCAAAATCTATATATCACTTAGGAATTTCTTGATGGATACAGGAATTCCAGCAAGTGTGTACCTAGAATGTTTGATGTAAGAGCATAACAAAGTCCAGCCTTCTTTACAGATTGAATGCAAGCAGCATTGCAGACTCATTGGATTGCTAAAAATTGTATAAACACAGCTCTTTTTTTTAAATTCTATTTCTGGTTAGGATTTTGGGTTTAAAGGGATAAAATGCTAGAAAAAGGGCAATCTTCTGAAAGTTAAGAAATATAAAAAACTAAATTATGTTGTGACACAGAATGCCATTTGATAAGGATATATCATGATCATTGAAAATCAAACTCCTTGAGATACTAAAATCTCCAGCTTCAATTAACATTTCAATACGGAAGACAGAGAGGACTGTATAAAAGCTGTATCTGTCATATCATGTATCTCACAATTATTACTGTTATAATAACAACTTTTACAGACTAAGAGTTTTGTCAGTTAGCATGAAGTTGAGAAAAAAAATAGCCCAGGTATTTATCAATTACTAGCCTATGGATTTGCTTGACACAGTCACTAGACTGTGGAATTCTAAATTGTATAGATCAGAAGTATCTTGTTATTCCAAAGATCTTTGACTAGCAGTACAATCTAAAGGTTTTGGAGATCTATGGACACTGAGGATCTAGGAGTAATCAAAATAAAGAAATCTAAATTCATTGAATCTGTATGTATCAATAAAAGCTTAATAACTACACATTGGATTTATGTCATCAGATAAGAAATGGTCTAAAGATCAAAATGTGTGATGGTTCAATCATCTTTCAGTTTCATCAATGTGGTTGTCTCCATATCCTGCTTTGGACAGATGACACTCAATGATATCTAACTTAAGTTAATGCAATAAAAAGAAACAGTCAATGCAATCTGCCCTATGTATTTTGATAAGAATAAGTAATTGATTTGTTGTATATTCCTAGAAATGTAACCTGAATTTACCTTTTGACATTTCTAGGAATGAAGGGGGTATGATACTATGGGAGTTTGTGACAATAGGGTTGTGTTGTTATTCTGGAATCATATTTACCTGTGGTGCATTTGTTTGAAGCTGCTTGGTGAGTGCCTCTCTGTCTCGTTCAGCTTCATGAAGTTTATTCTGTGACATGGATAAATTCTCCTGGGTCTCTCTCAGAGTTTCCATCAACTTATCCCTCTCATCAAGCATGTTGACCATCAACTGCTCAAAATTGGCATCATCTCCAGAGTATTGGGAGTCACGATCGTTTGTCCCATCCTCGGAGATAGTTGGCATCACATCGCACATCATTTTGACGGTTTTATAATATTTCCATCACCAGATCAAAAAAATAATAATTGGAATAAACAAGAGGGTTGATTAAATGAATCCACAACCCGGTTTGACATCTGACATAAAAAGGTACGTTAACACTTTAGTATTACATCCTCTGTTTAATCATACCTTATTTACGCATCACACATGAGTTGAAATGTATCCGAGTATCCTTTTATCACCACACAAGTGTCTTATTCAGCAAAAATATCCTTATTTCTTCTTCTATTTGACATTAAAATTCGCCATCTTGGGAGCCATTTTCAATGGGAAAAAAGTGTGACGATCCCATAGTTCCAAAAAAGTATCAACTGCGCATGTGTACTATGATTATCATCCAAAATGGCATCAGATCCGGGTGGACAACCTGTAATTTTTTATACATTTATATATTTATTGATATGGACTGCAGGGAAGGTGTGTCACTGACAGCTTTAGGGCATTGGAGATGCCAAAAGGCTCGAGGAGGCTGGGGGTGCGGAAAGAACGCCAAACTGGACCCCCTTCTAGCCAAAGCGGTTAGTTTAATAGGGGAAAACCCTTGTTTCTCTATAATCTGTCTCTCACTTGAGTATTTGACATCTCTTAGGTCAAGATAGTTGAACCCTGGGACTGTGAAGTTGCGCAACTTTCTTTGCTATCATTTTGCAGTGTGCAGCATAATATAGGGTTGGTAGTAAAATGTGAAATAGAAAATGATTAAGGTTTTATCTTTGGTCTTTCTATGATATTAGCCTTTTATTAGGACAATTTGTAAAGACTGAAGTACACCCCCATGATTGTCAACATTTCATGTAGAGTTGATGAATGCATGGGCAAAAGGTATTGTGAATCACTGAATGGGCAGGCGAATATGTTATATATAGCTAGAGTTACATGATTAAAACTTTATTTACAGATTTCACAGTGTATGAATTTGCAAATGCAGATGGTGATAAAGCAAGTGGAAGAGAGAAGAAAGGCAATATGAGCTCAATCGTGACTGGAGGTAAGGTCCCAGGATTTACCAGCAACTTGTTATAACACTGCTTTATCATCCTCATCAATAATTGACAGAAACCTTTATATTGATCAAGATTTTATGAAAGAGCAAATGATAAATTCTATGGAATACGTTTGTACAGAGACCTTTTCGTAAAAGACAGTTCATATAGAGTGTCGAGTGGTTAGTATAGAGCCAATAGCTATTCGTATAGACCAAATAACCATTCATACAGAGCAAAACTACATTTCATACATGAATAAAAATATTATATTGATTGTTTCTTATAAAAAATATGAATATATTTCTATCCTAGACAGTCATAGGAAGGTATTTATTAGATTAAGATCCATAATTTACTTGTATTTCTTAATCTTATCATTCTATGTTCTAATAGTAAAAGTAGGCCTAGTGTAAGACAGCGAGTTCGTCGTCAAAATTTTAGGCTGTCACAATATACTTTTTATACTAATTTCTATTACTCGTGAATTGAACAAACCAACATGGTGGCGCCCTATAGAGTGCTGCCATGTTGGTTCTGCTGCATACTTTCTCGTGTACAAACAGCATTTTCTCTCTATACGAAAGGCCAGAACTCTCTACGAAAGATTGGTGAGGGTCTCTGTAAGAAAAGGTCTCATATACCAGGGAATGAAACGAGACGGGCGCTAGTACTCCAGTGCCCGTTAATCCTCCCATAAAAAATTCCAGGAGTGCTATGTTTAGCGGCCGTAAATTAAGTTACGGGCGCACATGTATTTACTGCAATACATGAAGATTTCATACAACTGAACGTCTTTTTTAAGTATATTTGCACTTTCATTCATCAAGTGCTAGGTTGAGTAACTTCTCAGTGGGCAAAAAGTAAGTTTTCCCTGAGAATACTTCCCTATATAAATGATGTTTCATGGTAACATGTATGTTTACTGACTCCCTACAAAAAGTGGCTCCTGCGGATTTTGTAGCAGGAGTTGGCTCCCGCGGATTCTGCTCGTTTCATTCCCTGCATATACAAAACATCTGGTTACCATTCTATGCACTACAGTGCAACATACATTACAATATGAAATGTTCACATATTTATTTATTTTTAATTCTAGGAAGCTTTCATATTAATAACAAGAAGCTTGTGCTGATTCGAACTTAGACATGCATGATCATTTATTTTCTTGTAGATCATTATATATCCAGAAAAGGGTACCTGTAGGCTGTAGCTATTTAATATGGCCAACTCTTTACAAATTGACAGATCTGCACATCAGTCGCAAGATTTCAAATAGTAAAAATCACAACACATTTAGTTGTGAAAAAACACACCAATAATGGTAGTCTGGTTGATGTTCAGAAACATTTTAAATTATGCTGAGTGATTACGGAAATTGTTACGTGATGTTTTTCTCTATTCTATTTAAACAGTTAAAAGAAATGGAGGCCAGACAGCTGAGGTGTTAGACTCTGTTGCTTGGTATGATAGAGATATATCAGAGTTTGATACAGATAATAGTGATAATGAAGACCAAGAAGACGAGCCATGTGGCTCTAAAGGGGATGGAGGTAGGTCTTAGGTGGTTTCTTCAATCTTGTATCCATTACTGAAAGGTAAAAGTACTATGGCTTGTTGCTAGATTTAGGGAATCATCTACATGATCTCAGATTCTTGAAATTCTCATCTTCCTTATTTTTTCAAACTAACAAACATTCTTACATGATTGATTTAGATAGCCAAACTAATGAACAAGATCTCAATGCTTACTTCAAATTAATAAACATGTCTGTTCCCACAATAAATGCCACAAATTGAAAAAAGAGAGTGATGATGTAAATATTTGAGATATTAAGATATCAAGCAGGTTTACTATCATTGCAAAATATTTTTGATGGACAAGGTTCTCGCAAATTAAAACCCTTTTCTTTGTTTTAAGAATCTACAAGACGACACAGAAGGAAAAAGACAAAACCTCTGGAAGAAAATGATGTAGGCATTGAGTATCCATTGGACATATGGATGAGTCTATCAAAATTCATTCTCCCAGAAGATGTAGGAAGATTTGCATGCATTTGCAAGACTGCTCATTATGTAGTCCATCTTGCTCAATTTTGGGTTAATCTATACAAAAGGTATTACTGTTTTCAATATAACTTTATGGATTGTACAATAACTCTATTATTTGTATACAGCAATTTGATTCAGTTAAGAAAAAAGTTTTTCGTGCTTTATGAAAAAAGTAATATTGAATGTCATTGTCTATTCATAGATAACTAGAATTAGGTTTCGACACTATGATAATGTGTATTCTTTCATTTTTCTTCAGATTCTATAATTCCAAAGCGGACATTCCAAATATATTAGTACCAAGATATATGCACAGAATTGATGGGATCTCTGGTAGAGTCATTAGATCTCTATACTACATCTATCGCCCTTTTGTAGAAAGAATCAGAAGATCTCGACCATTTGAAAACCAGGCTGATTCTTTAAAAGGAACAACATGTGTAATGTTATGGTACGAAAAAGAGAAAACTCACTGGAATTTTTATTTCAAGTTTCAAAAAATTCAACAACCAATTTGTCATCTCATACGATCAAAGACATCCAACTACCCAAGGAAGTTTTCACAGTTTGAACCAGACATCAATCATAATCCTGAACAGCGACATCGAGTCCTTCAAGTGATTTCAACAAACTTTGTTTCAATTCAACCTTCTGTTATGGGACAGCTTCTAACAGGGTCACTTTTACAGCTAAGCCAGGGCCTGAAATATCATAAATTGAGATTAATCTTTAATCCTCAGAGAAGTGGAACAGAAAAGTCCATGTTAACAACAGGTACTAGTGTGCTTATAGATCCCGTTTTTAATGTTAGAGTCCTTGATTGGTGGGACCCTAAATACCCATACACTTCAAAATTGAAAGATGCAGAGTTTTGAACAAAAAATATTGTATTTTTATCTTTACTTAATTTAGATACCTTTTCATGTTATTGATGACTATAAGTCAATAAAAATCGAGACAAATGTTGTGACATGATCAGAAGGACTGCTTCATCTATTCTTGGGGTAGGGGTCAGGGGGCATAGGTTATGATTCTATTTGAAAATCTTATTTTTAAATAAATGATGTATGGTTATTTTGAAATTAAAATCATATTACTTCTTTTCAACATCAGATAAACATGAGTAGTATACTTGTTAAACATGGATAGAATTAATCAGATCCAGGCTTTGTTGCAACAACTACACCTCTTCACTTTATTTAGAAAGATACAAAAATATGTTCCAAATTTGGGTGAACTATTGTTACAAACAGCAATAACCCTTTGGAGTTTATAAAGATAAAAAAAATCATTGTACTTCTGATGAGCCTGACCTGGATTCATCTTTATTTTTTAAACTTCATTGTAACATTATTTTGATGATATTTATCAATTATGTGTTTACAACTTAACATTAAGCTGTGTTTGTTAGAACTTTAACTTTATACAATTCTTTCATCCAAATCATGGAACATGAACTGTAATTTAAGAAGGTTTGTTGTATTTTTGTTGAAATATTATACGCAAAAAACTGGCTGCCTTTAAATTAAACCTTTCATTTTCAAATGTTTTTTATGGACCCATTAAAAAAAAATATTGTAACTCCAAAAACAATCTGAAAATGGACCATCCTAGGGCGGTGGGGGGGAAAGAGATTCTTTTCGGTGTGCTACAACTACCATCAACCCCTAGATGGACCTTCTGGTAGTCCTGTATGTTTACCCACATACCCTTTATTTAAAAAAACTTCTAGAACATGATATGTATACTTACGTAAAATGGAAATACTTGTGTATTGTAACATTTCGAAAACTAAAAAAAAGGATCACGTCCTATTTTCGTTATTTCATGCATCCAGTCCCCAGATATATGTATTCTGAATCAATCTGCATTGAGGAAAGAATACAACTGTTACAACTGAATTGTAATCAAATTACATTTGTCTGCTGGCGTGAATGTAAATGAGAAAAATGACACTGTTTTCCTTGGTTAAAATGTGATTGTTATGATACTGTAAAAATAGTGGCAGTATTGGTTGTTTGGTAGTGGGAGAGAATAAATGTTATTGAGAAGAAAATGTTTGTTGCTGGTTCTATATCATTAGATAACTTTTCCCTGTTGGAAGTATTTTTATTAAGGTTGCTATTTAAAGATACTCTATTTTTGACTGATCCCCGGTTCCCACTTACAGTGCCTACTTTTATACCAGTTCCTTTGGTGCTAAAGTGTTTTCACGATTTTTACACGAGGCTAGGATGCCAGTTCACCACAGGTAAATTTCCAGTTACCTTTTTATTTTTTCATAAAAGAAGAAGAGAAATGGGAATGTCTGCAGTTTGAAAATGTTACACTTTACATTCTCAAATAAATCATCTCAAAAGCACAAAAGAGTCTTGGGTTGCTTTCTACAAGAGTGATTTAGGAAAAATATCTTTCAGCTTATCCAACCCACCCCAGTTGAAACCAACCAACCCATTTTTTTTCAATTTTGGAAAACCCAATGTTCTTTTTTATATTAAAAAACTTTCCTAATCTAAGATTCCTCTGTTTATTTTTACATATCCTAGGTGTTTTCTTCTTTGTACTTTTCCAATAAAGCTGGACACATGTTGATGCAATGTGACAGTTTCCTGTTTAGAAACATCCTTCACACATATGGAGCTTTTCCTGCTATATAAGAAGAAAAAGTAATATCATAATTATTCTAATATTTAAAGGCCATCAGTTAGAACCCCTTGTCCATGCAATGCCACCCCTAATTCAACCCATTTTATAGGGGCCTTGTTAGCTATCTTGAAGATTTAGACAATGAAAAAAAAATATTGGTCAGCCAAGTACTTTTTCACAAGTGTGGTAAAAAAAGCACCAAAATCTCTTTTTTTTTTTAATAGTTTGGTGCCTTACGGATAGAAGAGTGGAAAAATACAAATAATTGAGATCTCTTGAATCCAATAAATAGATGAACACAATGAAAATATGTTTCTTTTTTATGTTTTAAAGTGTATTAGTTGATTAAACTTTTATAGCAAAAAAGTGATATTTTTTTAGTTTGACCAAAAAAGTGATTTATTTTTAGTTTGGCCAAAAAAGTGATTTTCTTTTCCAAGTGAGTTCAAGTTTGTTGTGTGAAAAAGTTTTAAGATATGTTACAATATTATAGTATTGAATTGTAGCTTTTGAGGCTGAGTAGCAAAAAACATATACTTTTAATGGTGAAAAATGTACAATAAAAGAAGTAGGAGAGTTAAAGTAGAGGTAGGGTGAAAATCACTCTTCTAACCTTAAAGCTCTGTATTCATTTACACCAGTAGCTTTAATAGTTTGTGGGATAAAGTATAGGGTAGTAGTATACCAATTCCTCACAATTGAATACAAAGCTTTAAGGCCACTTTGGGGCAATATTTTTCTTGAAAGAATAAGAAAATTTGAAAAAAATTGACCAACAACAAAAAAAAATTTATTACAACAAAAAAAATCCTGAAACAAAAAATACACAATAAAAGTACCAATATAACCACTCCTCAAAAAAA
>JAVSBT010143982.1:0-14619 GCA_033118115.1 Pharyngocirrus eroticus | reverse complement strand
AAACGTAAGACATACATACATAAAAAGATACACTTCTGTGCACATAAACGTAAGAGATACAATAATAAAAAGATACTTTACTGGTTTATAAGGCATCTTTTTTCCAGAGGAGGTCAACCAGATAAAAAGAATGTATATGAACACGTAATGGTGGATCGAGAGCTCAAACTGAAAGGAAGTAGTATTTTGTTTGAATAATTACCATCATTTGCGTAAGGATTGTTATCACAAATCTAGAAAGAGGTAAGAGTTGTTTAGATATTTTTCTTGAAAATGAGATTTTTATGTAGTTTGTTTAGATGTCAATCTTTTGTAATGTTAGTCATTCCTATATGTTGTTGATATGAAAGTTAGGATAAATGATTTGTTCTGAAGCGCAATGATTGTTGACAATCGAGGGGGATAATTTCATATTAGCTTTGATGGAATATGAAATAGAAGTGATGCAAGTATGACTATTTACATTGTGAATTTATTGCAATTGGATGATGACTTATCCTGCTTTAGGCAGATTCCTTCTTGTTTAAAAGCGGGTATTCAGCTCTGTTAAGTGTATCAGAAAGACAGAAACATCTGGTATGTTTCCATATCCAGCGGAAAGAAAGTAAAATGTGGACCCGTGTAGTGGATTCTATCCCCATTGCACGTAAAAGAACACCGATGACAATGGCCGAAAACAATGTTGTTATCTGTCCCTCATTCCCAAAAGAGGACCCCATGGAAGACCAGCTTAAGCTGAATTTTCTAACCTCTATTAATAAGAGATCAAACAAAAATTGTTACATCTGAATTCCCTCCTCTTCTCCATAGATTGTATAAATTTGAGGTATATAATGATTCCACCCAACTCCAATCTGCCTATGGCTATGTATAGATCCATTAATAACTAAAACTTATCATATAAAATGTTACTGGAAATGTTCAATGAACTTTAAAAAAGGTATAGTATATTGCAAAACTTGGCAACTTTATTGAGTTAATCATCGATCAGTTTAGACTTAATTGAAGAAAATAAATCAAAGGGCACTTTAATTTTTTTCATCTGTATGAATGATACATCCCTCTATCTGCATTTACATAATTATGCCATACCCAAACAATTACTATTGTAACTATACGAGATCTTTGATAGACTAATTTGTCATCACTTTGCAATACGTTTTTATTCATTTTAGGGTTTAATAATGCATTGTAAATATTTAATAGAACATCAAACAGTCAGACATGGGGGGGGGGGGGGGGGTGACGTCACTCACATACGTCAAGGGAATCCCCAGAAAGGGAACCCCTTTTAGCATGTGAGTGGTAATCCATCCACTACATGACATTTTGACACTTATGAAACCACACACACGTGTGAACAAATTAAACCTTTTATAAAAAAAACAAAGTTTAAATTCTGAATCATTCTACAAGGCGAGTGAAAATAATATTTTATTGAATATTTTTTTGAAACGTTTGTAAAAGTGTATTTCTGCTGGAGTTTGAAAGTTCATTGCTTATCAATATTAAAGACCCCTCCAATAACAATTAACAGTGGCCACACTAGAATGGACGAATTGTCATTTTGGCCTCATAAACACTGTTTGCATTCACAATATGGAAATGGTTACTCTACTAAAAGAAAAAAAGCATTCAAAAGATTCTATTTTAATTTGGGTAACAATTCTAATGGTCCTTATAATGAGGTGGTCCTCTTAGTGAGATAGCTTGTTAAGCTAGGTATCACATTACTCAAACTTATTTTATTAAGCTTTTTTAATATATTTTTGTGTTTATTACAGGGTGAAATTCAACAAATACAATAAACAATGCAGTCTAATTGGCTGATAGTGTCGATTCTTCCATTTTTAGCTGGAACTATTCATGGACAAAGTATGTCTTACTTTTAGTAATATATTTCATTACTTGTTTACACTCATCAACATAATTATAATGTACATATAATGTGTACATGTGACAAAAGGTTGTTCCTAAAGTACATGTAATGATTTTTTTTTTAAATTCTAAAGTCACCTTTATAACAATGTTGAATTATTCATTTCTTTGTTACTTCTTTTTTTAATTGTTTTAATTATCCATTCGTTTATCCTTCATTCTCACCTCTGTCTACTTGCATAAAAGGCCATTCCCAATTGATTAGGTGGTGAAGGATTTTTTGATATAAACAATTGAGTTGGTTGGTTGATTTTTAAATTTTTAAAAAATTCACTTAGTCTTTTGCGTAAAAATGAAAAAAAAGAGCAAGATGATAAGGAGTATTATGAATATTGTGTATGTTGTTCAAATAACCCCATTATGATTCTTTATTTCTAACCAAAAAGGTACTTTCACAAGCCTGTAGAGATTTTGATTGAATTTGTTGCCTAAATTAAATGAAAAAAAAAAGCAAGAATCTGAAAAAAGAAAATGATCAGTCAGCAAAAAATGGGTTCAGGGTTGGTCCCACCCATCCACCAACTAATCGATTTGCATTGACCTAACAAACATTTGTATGTAATTGCTTTATGAGTCTTCATTATTTTTGTAGCTGAACTGCCTTGTGAAATTGATCTGGATGGGAGCTTCATGAGATTCAACTGGAATAGTAGTTATGTTAAAAGATTTGACCCAAAAACTAAAATTAAATTTGAATATTTGGATAAGGACTGCAGGGCTGTTTTGGAACCTTCTAGCTACATCTATAATTCAGATAGCATCACGACCATTGGGGAAAAATTTGGTCAAGAACTAGAAAGGCTGCCAGAGGGTTTCATTGTTGCTGCAGTTATCCGTGACCTTGACATGCCTTTATTGGAAAACCCCTTTGTGCATCGCTTCTTGCTGTACCTTGGAGTTGATATCCAGCCTCCTGGGAATAATGATGTACTGATGTTTTTGGCAAGAAAAGGATATCCAGGGCAAACCAAATATTCATACCAGAACAGTTCAAGTCTGACATCCCTTATTTCTTCTTTTAATCATGAAATACATGGTAAGCCAAAGAAACATTGGTATTTTCCTGATAATTTTGCAGATTTTAAGAGTCACAATCACTGTGCAAAAGGCATCCACAAATTTCATATATTTTTTTTTATTTCCTAAAGAGAAATCATTTGCATGCATTGTTTAATAGAGGGGCAAAGTTGATAGAACTTTGGTAAATTGTAAATTGCAACACCCCCAAAAAACCAAATAATTCTTGAACTAATATGAAGGAACAAGGTCCATGTGTTTCCATTGATTGCTGGTTACTTTTATGATTGTTTCACATATTTTCTTACTACTGCCTAGCATCTGGTTGGACGCCTGCTTTACCAAGTTTTGATCAATTTCAATCTGGAGGGGGAGGCTGGGATGACTTCTTTTTGATGTGTAATCAACGTTTTGGAATGGTCAATCAACCAATTAGAGGCTGGCAATACAAAGCAGTAAGATCTGGAAGAATTTCTGCAGGTGTGTGGAGACCTACTCCTAAGTTTTATATGTCATGTATATATGAAGATATAGATGCGAGTAATGCATTTGGTGCTGGAGTTCACACTTTCAATGTACAAAGGTAAGATGATTTATTATCTTGTACACAGTATACACACTTTACAACTTGTCAAGTCTTGAAAGCTTCATAATGAAACTCTATAAATTATAGGGTTTTGTAATTGGGAGTTAAAAACTATAAAAAAAAATAATCAAGGTTTAATATTGTCCAACAATTGAAACTTTTGACTGGTTAATAGTTTTAATTGACTGAGAGCTTCTGAACCATACTGTGTTCTTCACCAATTTGATATAATATGACATTGTCCACTAGATAATTGGTTCTTGATATTGTTGATTCGGAGAGAATATTGTTTTTAAACACAAGACTTTGGCCATCTGATGTTTTATATGGCAACCAATCAGTTTTGAATGGAGTAGCTTTCTGATACGAAACACTAAAAAGACAAAGATAGTAAATTAATGAAAAGAGAAGTTATTCATTAACATGATCTTTCATACTTCACCTTTTCCTATATCTTATGTCTATTTTTTTAAGTGGGGAAGGTGCCTATTGTTTGGATCAGGATTTGATTGTCCCACAGTTTGGAGATATGGTTGGATTTTATGTGCCCACAACTGGTGCTGGCTCCCTTGCTTTTATAGATACTGGTGATCACCCGATGACAGAAGACCCCCACAGTTGTGGAGCCAAGTCTGTGTCTTATTATGATTTGGGTCCTGGATTTGCAAGTTATGATTTTGGTGGTTTTCCATTTCCGCAGCGTTTTGACACTCAGCTAGACATAAATCTTGAAGACACATGGAATTTTGTAACTTTAAAATTGGCTCTCAGGCCAATAATGTCTACCAGTAAGTCAGCCTTTTGTATGAAATATGGGTCAAATTCTAAAACAAAGTGAGAGGTGATCCTCATGATGTTGGGAATAAAGATTGGATTCAAGGAGATGGGTCTTAAAACCCAGACTTTAAAAGAACCTGCTGATGACATTTGAAAGGCATATGTATACATTTTTAAGGGGCAAAGCAAAATAAAAATGTCCTGAGCATTTCAAACATCAATATCATAAATTTGTGCTGTAGTTTCAAGATAGGATGAGAAACATTTTGAGTGTAAGAATTGATTTGGATGAATTAGAAATGAACAGGCACATTCAGATGGCACATAACCTGTGGAGATAAATCAGGGGGGCCATCTGAATGTTCTGATTCCCCATTGTACATAATACTAAACCATGACAGTGTATATAACCCCACAAAATGAATGTTCCGTTTTCTTTGGATAACATAAAATTGGGTTTTATTAATCAATTATTGTAAATACAGTGCAGGCTATTACATTCTTTTAAATAATTATTTTGTTTTTTAACCAACAGCCTTTGTTTATACTTGTGGATGTTCAACTTCTAAAGAATGTACCAGAAGTGGTGATCAAAATATGGAATGCGTAGGTGGAAAATGTACATGCCGAAATGGTTCCACATATGATTTTGCCTTGGATACATGTGTTTTAGGTAAATATACAATCATCCTACAAATAAGTCCTATTTGTGATTATAAGTGAGTGCTTTTATTTCTTAATAATTGAGTGATATGACATCCTAATAGTCATACAACCCACCTCATCTAAGAAAAGATATTTGGTTTAGGGCAGCTGCAAAAATCTCTTTCATTTAGATTTTTTTCCTGAAAATTCATATCTTTAATTGGGACATTTTGTCCCAAATCCTTTGGTCTGGACGGAAGATTTTCACATCATCAGGGCATTAACCAACGACTCTTTTAGTTTACAATATGATGTGACACAAACTCTAGTCCTTTAGAAAGTCTCTATATCAATGTTAAATGCAAAAGTCTAAAACCATTTGTATTTTGTGTGGTGTATTGACCACCTTCATCAGGTAGTTAATTCCTTGATACTCTTACTGAACAGTATTTGAAAACATTATAACAACACATTCAAATTCTATTTGCGTAGGTGACTTCAATATTTAAAGCTACACTCTATTAAAATTGAATAAAATGGCGTCCCGTATAGCTTTAGCATGCATGCACTATATAATGACATTTTTGCAAAATTCTTCCCTAAAACGATCCAATTCTTTACCTAAAGTTTCCATAGAGTATCAAATTGTGATGAAAGTAATAAAATTTAATAGGATTTTTGAAAATGTAATAAGTTTTAAGACTGTCCAACATCAATTTTGTTCTGAAAAAGAAAGATCAGCGGTGTCAGGAGTTAAAGCTGTTTTTTTTTGCTGATTATGTCATACTGCCAAATATGTGAATTGCAACATTTTGGGTTTTCTTACCCTACAACCTCACTATATGGCATTTTTTATAGGAATAAAAAATTAAACTTGATTGTTATATCCAAAAAGGTGCGAAGGACGAACATATCTTACTTTTGATATATACCTTGAATAGAGTCCTTGATGACTTGAAACATGTATGTTTCAAACCACATATCTTTTTTTGTTGGACTTTTTCATTATTTTATATATATACATACATATACACATACACACTGCACACATACCACTTAACACACATAAATAACAATAAAGGGCAAGCATTAACAAGAAAATGATATTTTAAGATTTTTAAAAACTTGAAAATTGCAGGACAATGAAGTGGTATTGGTGTGTCTACTTGATTATAAATATACAGGATTTTACAACAGGTTTGTTACATCAGAATGCATGTGGTTATCAACCAAAGATACAGGATACCAAACATTTTAAAGGATTTTATTCAAATGTGTTTTTTTTCTTGGTACAGGGTGTGAAGATGGGTGGAAACCTTATGGAACAAAATGTTACTTCTTCTCAACAACTGGTGCCCAATTTAGCTCTGCAAAGTCTGCATGTGCTGCAAAGGGTGCTACACTTGCCATTGTCAAATCATCAGGGCTGAATGACTTCCTTAAGTAAGACTTTTACACCTTCTATTCTCTGAAACTATACTTACAATTGTTTAACTTGAAAAGGTTAAGCCTTTACTTAAAAATAAATAAATTGCACTCTGAAATCTTGCATGGTTTCAATCTTTTCTGGGCCTTTTAGATGTACATGTATAGAGACATGGGAAAATAGTCTTTCATCTGAACCATTTCAGAGTGGTTCTTATTCATGTATCATTTAACATGAGGAGACAGAAACTTTCTCTATATAACAATACTTAGAGATATTACTCATACATAATCTTTCATTTGCCTCATTTTCATCATAACCTTCCTTTTTTTTTATCTTTGAACATTTGTATTATTTTCCCTTACAGGTCAGAAATTGGGGCCAATCACTGGATAGGACTGACATGTCCCTCTGGTTGTGGAACTACACTACAAGTTAATGTTAGAAGGAATCTCTTCAGATGGGTGGATGGAAGTAGTGTGAATAAAGTTGATTGGTATGGTGGTAGTTTGGAGCCAAATAGACAAGAGAACTGTGGTGCTTTAAATCCTAGTGGGAAATTTTATGGTTTTCTGTGTAATAAGTATAAGAAGTATATCTGTGTTCAAGGTGAGAACTGTACATTGTATCTATTCATCAAATGGGGTTTTAACATGTTGCCTCCTTTTACATGTATATCCAAGAATGTTAAAAATCCCATTAATCCTATCTGAAACAATATTTTTCAGATTTAACTAGAAGCACTTATGAGTTGGTACTCTTTAACTTAGCTTCAACGTATCCTTGAAAGTATAGTAATATTCATAGTCATACCTTTAAAGTTGAAAACAAAAAAGCCATCAGACAGAGGTACTTGGGTGTTTTAAGCAGTAGCCCTTACATGTATGCAAAAGCTCACAGCCATGGTAAAATGAAAATATTATCTCAAAATGAACCAAAAATGGTTATTTTATTTTAAAACAGACCCCCCAGCCCCAGAACCACCAACAGCAGGACCAACAGCAACAGCAGAAACAGCACCTGAAACAACTGAAGCAAGTACTGCAACAACAGTAACCAGCAAAACCACAGAGGTATCCACTGCTCAGTCAACAGAAGCAACAACACAATCTTCAACTACAATATCAACAATAATTGTTACAACTACTGAAGCAACAACATGGCCATCAACAGTAATAACACAACCATTCACAACAGAAGCATCAACCTCAGCAACAGATGCATCTACAGTGGAGGAAAATGAAACCAATACACAACCCTTAACAACAGCAACAACAACAACAACAACAACACAACCTACCACACCAGAGACATCAGTTTTGGTAAACATTGAAACAAACCCAAGTGTTTCCGAAAGAGATTATCCAAAAGAAATTACAAAACAAGGTACTATATCTGTGAATATACAAAGTCTCAAATTTGTTTTATTATGAATACCCTTTTCTCATTTTCCCAAATGCTAATTTCAACCCAACTAGTCACAGGTTTACAAAATATACTAATTATAGATATCATTTTTTGCAACTGAAAACACCAAAATGTCCAAGTTTGGAGTAGCTCTTATCTTTCCAATTAGATATATAAGTTATGTGAAATCTATGTTTTTGTAGAAAACTCCATCGAAATAACCATTGGTGTGACACTTGCAGTAACAGTGTTGATTACTATATTATTGGTGTTTTTTATCATTAGGTAAGACCTTTAAATATTACTTTTATTCATAGCATTAAAAAAGTAACAATTGAATGCAGACAAAGATGTATTTGTGAAATTTATCAACAGAAAATTTGAATTTATTATTACATCTTGATTGAATCAATCCTATCAGTAATATAGGGGCCATGTACATGGGCTCTTGAAATACATTTAATTAATTGTAACTTTTTCACATTGATAGAAAAAGAAAGAGAGCTTCTGAACAAAAGAATGGCAGTAATCAAGAGAAGCAAGACAACCATGTTTATACTTCAAACAAGCCCAGGGGTAAGAGCTGTCAAATTGTATTCTATGGTATTTCCAAAATACATATTTTTACACTATTCGAGAAAATATATTGAATATCAATCACATTAATAAATGATTAATTTCCAAATTTTTGTTTGATTTTCTGAAAATAAAATGTTACATGAATTATTCTTAATGAACACCAATAATTTCTTTGTTGTCTTACTAAATATACTTGTACAGCAAGCTAGTGATTATACAGAATTAAACCTACATGTATATGGAAAAAAAAGTAATGATACCTGATTCAAATCTTCATCTATTGATAAAGAATTAATAAGCTATCTTTGGTTTATGAATGTATTAATCTTAAGCTGTTCCTCAAAGATATTTACTTTGATTTATTTTTCAGCAATGGTAATATGAAGTCAGGTCAATTTCCTGTGATTTCCTGAATGTTTGACAAGATCAAAAGTGGGCAAAAGGTTTAATTTAAAATATCTTTAACATCTGTAAACAAACTCTAGAATCAAGGTCAACATTTTTACACTTGCTGGTATGTAATTTCTCAATATTTCTATATAAGCATTACTGCCATCTAATCCCCTACAAGCTAAATGCACCATGAGGCTCTACTGCTTTGTGCAAATAATCACAAAGAAATAAAAAAAATATTACAGATGTAATGGAATTTTTTAATTATAGTAATCATAATAATCCCAAATATTCATACTACTCAATACCTATGTTTTTGTTTATACTTGTAAATGAATATTTTAGTCTATGTTTAGTTTCTTGTGTAAGTCATGTCTTGTATATATGGAGGGTCCCATGGAAGATTAACTGTGATGAATGGGCACCCTCCTTAATTAACACAAATGCATACATAAATATGTTATAGTTTTTTCATTTTCACTTTTTTGTTGCAAGATCACTATACAAAGACATGTATGCATACTATAACAGGACAGTACATGCATATTTTGCAAGATTCTGATAAACTCAAGACAAAAGTACTATCCGCAATGATCTCTGCGATCCTGAAATGGTGCTTTTCATCTATGTGAATAATTTACTATAAAACTAGGTTAATGCCTGAAGATGTAATTGTATATCATGAAAGTAAGCTAATAAAACTAAAATTAAATTCTCCATAATCAGACATAGTTTTATATCAATTGGATTGAAATTGTCAGATGGTTCTATAAAAAGTCTACACTCTAAATGTCAAATAACATTGTAGTGAATGGGAATTCTGGTATGAGAGACCAGGTCAAAGACATTTAGAGTATATGGACTGTAAATGAAAAAGACAACAAACGTGTTTCCCCAAAATAAGATATTTATTGTGCCGAATTATTGCATTTTATATAAATCCATATTATTAAAAAAAATGTTATGTAGATCATTCCATAATAAAGGTACTATATCACATGTATTGTGTTTTTTTTATTCTCTTGATTGAGTGACAGTTTACAATATGAATGAACCATATTACAAATTTCAGTGAAGAAATGTTGAGGCTATAAGGTCATACAAATTGAGTTCGTTTCCTAAAAAGGTACCTAGATATTCTGTTGACTCCTCATTTAGATTTGTTGATAACTAGGGCATTTTTTCTTTTCATTCAAAAATGATGTGTAAAATTTAGTTCCTTGTTTTTGAAACATATCCTTATTTATTTTTACAACATTTCCTTATTTTTTTTTGTAATTTTAGAAAGAGAAAGTAGTATTTAATGTGATAAGTTTTACACACCAATATATTTCTCTTTATTTTAAATGTTAAGAGAAACAATAACAGTCAGCAAGTTTTGATAATTTACTTGAAAACTAAATGCAATGAAAAGCTTTTGGTGTGTTTTCTTGGTTATACATTTACAGGATTTTACAACAGGTATGTTAAATCAGAAATTATGCACTTAGATTTTATAATTTGATTAAGTAAATACTCCTTCAAACTTGTCTAAGCTGAAGATGCTTGTACTACTCAAAATTTAAAAAGCATTTATCAGATGAAACTTTATTGTAGCAAAGGCATCATATTCATTTATTTATTTATTAATTGAAAATATTGAATAAAATTTTGTAATCTAGAATACCATGATAAAAATAAACAGAGCAAATTCCTGCTTTTAGAGGAACGCCCTAAAATGGAGATTGCCTGGAGGTCCAAAACCTTCTTATATCCCAGAAAAAAGAACTGAGATCATAAGGTCTCCCACATTTCTCTTTAAACAAGTTTTGCATAGACTCGTGAAATTTTGGAGGCGATACAACAAAAGCTTTAATTTTTTAGCTGCTTCAGGTAAGGTCCACTTGTTGGGGTATTTTTGGATTTCATGTAAAAATATTTATCGTGTTTTAGGATGTGAAGATGGTTGGAAGCCTTATGGAACAAAATGTTACTTTTTCTCAAAAGCCAGCACAAAGTCTGATGGTGCAAATTCTGTATGTACTGCACATGGGGCTAAACTTGCCATTGTTAGATCGTCAGGTGTGAATACCTTTCTCAAGTAAGAATATCTGTCTTATATTTGTATTATTCATTTGATTGTGTTAGAATATATAGTATGTGTGTTATCATTCTGTATTGAAACATATGAGTAAATTTACAAAGAATGTTGCAATAAACTTAGGCTACTGATATGGTCAAATGATGTACATATTAGGACCAGTTTGTAGAGGGTATACAAAGTTACAAAAATATAGATATAATACAATATATAAGTCACAATATAGCTATGAGTCAATCATTATTAAATTTCACTTGAGACTGGTTAAAATTTTACTCTTACTGAGAGCTTTCGATTACCTCTGCAATCTTTGTCAATCTGGTCTAAAAGATCTAGTCCACTAAATGGCATATGGTGGACTAATTATGGATCAGATGTTAATGAGTGATTGATTTATCATATCCCCTAACTGTGCTGAGAAGAAGGTTGTTCCAAACAGCCGGGAGGTTGAATCGTCTCCCATCTTTGTTTAGGGTTGGTTTGGAAGATCCGATGTGGACTAGGTTAACAACTTTTCATTAGTCTTCAGTTCATCAAACATTTTTATTGTAAACTCTTATCCTTTAAAGAATGCTTTTAAATACTATCACACAGGACAAAAATTACTTCCAATCACTGGATAGGATTGAGATGTCCCACTGGATGTCACGAATATGTTTATGCAGCACAAAGAAGAAGACTTTTCAGATGGGTGGATGGAAGTGATGTGAGTAACTTTGAGCCTTGGTATGGTGGTAGTTTTGAGCCTAATATACAAGAGGGCTGTGGTGCTTTAAACCCTAATGGGAAATGGTACGGGTTTAGCTGTAACAAGATATTGAAGTATATCTGTGTTCAAGGTGAGTTAAAGCTATATTTTGTTTTTATTCACATGAAGAATTTATAAAGATTGTATCTATTTCCTGCTAGTTCAAGAAAAGAAACACCCATGCCTCCTCTTATCTACTCCAGCCACCATGTCATAGAATATCAAATTCTAAGAATCTTTTCAATCTTTTTTGACAAGTTGGACAAACCATTGCTACAAATCTGAGATCTCCTATAAAAAAAGTAGGCCTATTAGTAAGATAAAATTTATCATAACTGTGGTAAATACGTTTAAGAAGCTTTTGAATGGTGTGTGCATAACGCAAAATTTTATGTATTTTAAAATGTTGTGTAAAAATGAATTGTATATCGTTGAATTATTTTACAAACAGCTCTCCCAGTAGTAAAAAATACTAAGACTAAAGAAGCAACAACAAAACCATTAACAACTGAGCCAGTCACAGAATACACATCAATTGTGGTCAACACGGAGACCACAAATTCAAGTATTTTTGGAAGAGAAGATATAGAAGCAACAACAGAACAAGGTACATGTACTGATAAGAGTGATACTACATGTGTGAATCT
Source organism: Pharyngocirrus eroticus (assembly GCA_033118115.1). Taxonomy (NCBI): domain Eukaryota; kingdom Metazoa; phylum Annelida; class Polychaeta; family Saccocirridae; genus Pharyngocirrus; species Pharyngocirrus eroticus. The sequence goes on along the minus strand of JAVSBT010143982.1, from coordinate 2,376 downwards.
GCATCAGTATATTTTTACATTTGTCCTAAATGCTTATGCAATCACCATAGTTCCAATACTATGATACAGTTATAATAATCCCTAGCTTTCAAAGAGACAGGTGCTCTGCCCTACTATATTTTTTGACCGCCAGGCTATTCAATATTTTTCTAGGTAGAACTCTGCTAATTACTATATACGAAATGACATGTCGATGATGAAACTTTTATTTTTCAGGAATCTCCATTGAATTAATCATAGGTGTAACCCTTGCAGCAAATGCTATCATAGTTGTAGTGTTTTTTGTTTTCAGGTAAGATCTTTATTTTTTATACATGTATTATAGCGTTTAAAAAAACTACCATGGGTGGCTGATCAAATATGTGCTCCTCTTCTTTCATCAATAATTATCATATTATTTATTAAAAATGTACATGTAATAGTGATTGAATACTCAGATTCTGTATTCTCTGATCCCTCCTGGCAAGGTATTAGCTCACCACAAGTGGTGAATTGTTGACGCAAAGCTTTATTTGTTTGTTTGTTTTTGGAACATGTCTCAGAGAAGCTCATCATAATAACCATATAAAACGTAGATCATTTCAGACATTTAGACAAACAGAAGGGGAAAAATGCGAAAAAGGATATATACAAATCTACTAATATATAGATATATAAACGGATTATTCGATTAATTACTTTAAAGTTGAATCAAAATCATCCGTGAATAGGTGCCATGTATATGTACAATGGCTCTTTCAAATAATGTTTTATTACAACTTTGTATTCTAGGAAAAGAAAGAGAATTTCTGAACATATCTATGAAATTTATGGAAGTACTCAACGGTCACAAGACAAACATGTTTATGTAAACCAGCCGGAAGGTAAGAATTGCCAATTAATAGCCACAGTACCTTTGTTATCTGCAACATTTCAGAACTTCGTCTTAATTTCTACTTTTGGTTTAGTGTTCCTTCAATGATACTCTCATTGTTTAATGGTTGATTTCTAATTTTCTATCATGATTTCTGAATGATTTTTGTTCTTTGTTTTCATGAACTTTTAGGTAAGATTGGGAAAGAAGGTAATGATTTTGCAGAATTGAATCTAGATCTACATGAATATGAAGCAATTGGTGGTGTTCTAAATCCCAAGCCAGTCACTTCTTCTGAGGTTGGCCTTGAGAATTCAAGCCCAGCCCTGGAAATAGGTTCTAAGGGAGCAGAATTAGAACTGAACCATTGAAACTTCACCTAGACCAGCAAAAGGACATACCATTATCAATCTGATTTGTGAAAGGTTCTTGGCTCAAGAATCAGGTTCTAGTATAGAAAGAATGTGAGCAATCAAAACCTGGCTGGTTGAGCAAAAATGCAAATTAAAAGACGGCATGATATAGTTCCTGGCTCAAAAAAGCTGTTCAGAGAAGCCTTGATTACTCAAAACATAAAGGTCTCAAACCACACTTTACAATTGAAAGTTATTTATTTTCCATTCATCATACATACATAATTATGATACATGTATTTGTATTTTGCATTATATCTGTAATGATAATAATAATAATATTGTACATTTATATTGCACAACAGTATGCTAATCAGTTTCTATGCACTAGTGGATAAACAAGTGTGATTTCAGTTCTTTCTTGAATGATTGAATGTTAGTAGTCTTAAAATTCATTTTATCAAGTATTTGGTTCCAATGCTTAATAGTATACACTTAATTGTTTGATTTATTTCATATCATAAGATTATTTTCTGCACAAAAAATAATAATTCACGTTTAGACTATACAGAATTGTGCTTTTATCACAAAAAATAGTCAACATTTTTGTAATTGAAAGTATTTGTGACCAATTTGATATTTGCCAAATTAAAGACATTAATACATGCATGTATAGTTTTTCTTTAGTAAGTCCTTCCCAGGTAATAATAAATAATAAATGTCATAATTTTTATAACCAATCTTTGAGGTCTGGCTCTTCAGAAGTACTTTTAGATAGCTTATTAAGATGCTTGTGTACAGGTAAGCTGCTACTTAAAGCCTGACATGCTTTTTCTGATAAATAAATTATTTTCAACATTATCAAGTTCTGTTACTTGCAATCAAATTAATGGGGCCTTGTTTTTTCCCCATCTTGAAAGCCAGCGTAAAGATGTCTTCTTCACCCCTTTAAACACTTTGAACAACGAAGGTTTTTTTCATGAACCCTAACATCAACAGCAAATATATGATCTGTAAAGAAAAAATATCATAATGTAAACATTTAGTTTGTACTACAGCAGTGACGATTCCCATATATCTGTCAAACTCTGTTAGGCCATTCCAAATTGATTAGTTTGTCGTTGGATTCGACCGACCCATATTTTCGAGAATATTTTTTTTTTTTTTTTT
>JAVSBT010143871.1:0-14621 GCA_033118115.1 Pharyngocirrus eroticus | reverse complement strand
TATCATGTTATTCTGTTGTTCCCTTTTACTTCTTAGATGTGGACCACATATGCCATGCAAGAAAGAAGGTTTGTAACAAAGGCTTTTTCATTTCTCTTCATATCGTTGTATTTCAATTACCTTACACAGTATAGGTTTTAATAAAGTAAATAATCCAGTTTATTAGACAAATATTTATTTCATAAAATCGATACCTTACATTAATTCACATTATCATTGCCTGGTGAATATATAACATGACTTGCATACATGTATTTCAAACAGGTCAGTTTTGCGCCTATATTCCTCACCTGCGCGTGACTCCAATGTGTTGTGATGGTCTAGAATGTGTCGATGAGAAATGTTTCAAATGGAATAGCTGAGGCTAAAGTGCCTGAACCATTTAGACAATGTTGGCGTAAAGTATAGGGTAGCGTAGCAATATACCAATTCTTCTCTTTTGGTGCGAGTACTTTAAAGCCACAGTAAATAAGATTCCAAAGAAGTAAGGCATTGTGATCTGATCTCATGAAAGAACAATGACATAAACAAGTATAATTTAAAACTTGAAATAAAATGATTGCATCGATAAACCTAATTTGCTTCTGTCTATTTCATAGTAAAGCTTTCTTATCTAGGAAACAAAACCTTCATCTTTACAGTTATGTTTCATTATATTGTCCTAGGAAATAGCCAATTTTTTTCACTTGGATAAACCAATGTATTAACAGAAGTTTACAATCCCCCCCCCCCCCGCCCCTTGAAAAAGACCCTTGAGGTGACAAATACTCAAATGACATAATAAAAATTAAACAAACACTTTATTTAGCAAAGAATAGTTAATTGTGGCATCATCTAGAAATAAGTGAAAAGACAAGTGTTCTTGATTTAGACAATGATTTGTAATTAATTGCAACTACAGTGGATAGAATCTTTTTTACAGTGCTTATTTCCATGTATATTATACTAGACTTTGATTAGATTTCATCTTTTGTCATCCTGTCAAATAAAACTCAAAATAAGCAACATTTTAATTTTCGTGCGAATAATTAGATAGCATCTTTTCCCTTCCTGGCAAATAGAACTCAAACTTAATACCATCCTCTCTTCATGTCAAATAGAACTTACATTGGATATCAACCATTTTTCACGTCAGTTCGAAACCACCATTTGACACCATCTGTTCTCTTCATGTTCGAGTTTTTATCTCTTCAATCCCACCAACAGTTACAACCCTTCCTTTGTACATGTCACACGATGATTAAATTAGATTTCTTATCTTGCAATGTAACAGTTGGTTTTTTGGAATCATTTAAAATCCCTGTAGAGACTTCAAATTATTACTTGTGATTGACTGTTAAAGTAACAACACAAAAGAGAAAAATGAAGTATTTTGTTGCTTTGGTTGTCATCTTGATGATGGCAAGCGAATTCGTTTTGGAAACTGAATCGTAAGTACTGCAATTACATAACCATGTATTATAGAGGCTACTCGACCATTGTAGTTTTAACTTTCATACGTGTATGAGCACATTAGAAACCAACTAAAATAGTGGTTCAAACTATGCTTCCCACTCATGCACTAATTTAGCGAACATTTTCTCTTGAAGTTAAAGGTTTCAGTAGAAAGACAACTTACATGAGTAAGCTGTGTTTATTTTTGCTTCATAATGTTATGAATACACACTTAAAAAACTGATATTAGTTATTAAAATACAGGGAGTTAAATGTATTTAGGTAAGATTGTACAGCAAACTTACAGAGATTACATGTGTTTGATGCATATAGACTAAAGATATCAGGAGCTAATGTTCCTTACATAAATATAATGTGTTGATTGGTTTTCCATCTATCATGAAACTATCTTTCAAACTCTATCACTTGTCTATCACCAACTAAATATGTTCCTATCCTATTTATTATAACTTTGTCTGTTTTAGGTGCATATGCAAGGGGAAAGGTTTGTTATTGTTTTTCTTTCATAATTCGTATTGTGTGTCCCTTAGAATACTTAAAACTTGTATTAGGGCAAAACTTTCACACAGAGGGAATCTAAAGGTTGTCATTCATGCAATATATATATATGCCTAGCGTGTTTTGTTTATCAGAACCTTTAAAACCCAGGCTCATTATTCCTAACATAATCAATATGCAGCGTTTCACAATACAAGCGTTACCTTTCGGACGGATATGAAATAAAACACGTCTTTACTGCTAATAGGTTAAAATATGAGTATGCATTTAAAAGTGTGCCTTGAAACGTTTTAATTTGGTTTCTTATTTTTCATTAATATTTCAGGGGAGTTGTGTGGTGGAGCTATGGTTTTGCCTGGCATTTCTCCAGGTTCTATTTCTTGCTGTGCCCCTATGAGATGTGATGATAACAATTGTATATAAAGGATACTTCCACCAGCAAGATTATTGAGAAAGCATCTGAAAATAATTTCGTAGAAAGACGTTTACGTTATCATACTAATAAATACGTAACTACTACTACTAATAATAATAATAAAGTGAAATAAACATCTAAATACATGTTGTATTTATTAAATATTTCAGTGTGTTTTTCTCCTATATGCTCAATTGGACATTGTCACTTTACAAACAATTAACATTACCAAGAGTTGAAATTATAGGTAAACTTTTCATCAATAATGTATATTCACAAAGAATAGACTCCAAGTTGAGTTGTCTTGTCTTCACATCAACCAAATTTTTGATACATTCTAACACTATCCCATGTGTCCAATACAAAATATGTCATACTTCCAACCTGATCTCTATTATTGCGTAACAGATAGTTGTTCTTATTGGCAAAACGTCAATACTAGTTGCTGTTATTGACAAAACGTCAAACGTAATTTTCTCGATTTATATACCTCCTGTTATTGCAGGGGAACAGATTCAGAACAATTCATAGCTCAGATAAAATTGACCTCTGGCTATCGCATTTCCATTACTAGGTCTCAAATCAAAAGGAACTAGATGTAAATAAAAACAATAAAACCTTCCCACACATTAAGCATCCATTACATAATTTCTAACCCTCCTGCTACTTCTTTTTGGACGAATCTCTTATCCACATTGTCTTGTTCCACACTTCGAAAATAAACCATTGTGGACATTACTCGTGTCTCTGTTTTTCCATACATCTCTCAATATATATTCCATAATACTTTTCAATTTAGTGGTAGCTATCGGGACAAATTGGTATAATGATTTCATTAGTTATCCATTCAATGTATTCTTAGGTTAATTCCTGTCTATGTCTGATCTGTTGAATAACTGAGACTTTTATTTATTCCAAAAAGAAAATTCTTCCTAGGCGATTACAAATTGATAAGTTGATCGTTGTATTTTTTTGGTTGGCATTTTTTAAAAATCTTAATGTTGCTTTAACGACACTCGGCCTGGAATGTCAAAGCAACTGAATTGAGCAAGGCATTTTGATTCGCATCTATAGAATATGCATGAATATATTTTATTGTAGAAATGATTTTTATATAATTCTCTATTACAGGACAGAAATGCATGCATGTTAACAATATTAAGGCTAACCAGTTTTTTATTGATTTGATTGTCTGCATTTGACATGAAAACCATATTTGGGGGAAAAAAAATTAGGAATTTAAGAATGGCCAGGTAGGACACATAGACCAACTAATCAAATGTAGTGGCCTTATAGAGAGACAGTGAATTTCAGTATCTTTTATTTCTGATATCACTATCACGACAAAATGAATGAAATATTTCTCCATTTTGTATACCAACATTTTTTTTCCACAAAGTGTAGACAGTCTTGAAATTCTTTTAACTGGAAGAGATTCTTTACCAAAAAAACACATCTATTTAGATAAAAGTTTTATTGACTATTGTTATTCCCATCATTAGAATCAAAAAGTCCAAAATCAGTCGAATTTTAGTGTATAATTACTCCATTGTATCCTCTGAATAAACAATGTATTGAATGGAACATTATAAAATCTCATCATTCTATGTGTCAATTACATTGATGTATATATTTAGAGACAGAGATGATATAGCATCACAATTGTTCTGAAACAGAAATCTGAGAAGAATCAATATCAATTTTCAACTGATCAGGTAATTACAACTGTTGTATATTTCATTTTTGTAAAATCGATTTCCCTCCCCCTTTAACGACGCTTCTGCCTTTTCAACATTTTTCATTTTTTTTTTTCATTATTTGGATCCTGGAATAAACAAAACATATATTGCTATTAATATAATATTGCATTAATATTTTGGTTGCAAACAATAATTTTACAAAATTTATGATGACTATTCTAATCATATATGGGAGCAAAGTTGGGAACAATATAATTATAAATTACTGTGGATAAATTTCTTGTCGTTTTTCTTTTTTAATGCCTAGAGCAACATTGGTTGAAATTGCTCTTACATAAAGGATAGACAACAATGAAGTATTTTGTTGCTTTGGTTGTCATCTTGATGATGGCAAGTGAATTTTTCCTGGAAATAGAATCGTAAGTACTGCAATTTCATAATCATAATTATGCTTAGCCTACTTGATGCACTATGTATCACTAATCACTAATATATTTTTGTTAAGTATATAATATCTCCTCACTCAATTAGTGAACATTATTTTTCTCTTCATGGTTTTAGTCAACAAACAACTAACATGTTACTGAGTAAGCTGTGTTTATTTTGGCTACATGATGTCTAAACTATACACTAAAATAACATATGTTAGCTTGTAAAATACAGTGAGTTAAATGTATTTAGGTAAGATATTACAGCAAACTTTACATAGGTTACATTGTGTTAAGTTCCCTACAGACTAAAATTATCAGGAGCTAACGTTCCTTACTACATAAATATAATGTGTTGATTGGCTTTATATCCACCATTAAACTATCTTTCCAACTCTATCACTTGTTTTAGACCAACTTAATATTTTCCTATCCTATTTATTATAACGTTGTCTTTTTTAGGTGCACATGCAAGGAAAAAGGTTCGTTATTTATTTTCTTGCATACTTCGTATTGTATATCCAATAGAATACTCAAAACAAGTATTAAGACTAAACCTTCACACAGAGGGAATTATATCCATAGCTGATTATCAAATTTTGTTGAGAAGGGTTTAAAAGTAAAGTTTGATGATACTTAATTTCAGTATCATGGAACACAACCTTTTCTAAAGGTGGCGAAACAGGTTCAACTCTGTTACCGTAAATTTGAGTTTGGAGCTCATTTGCTACTTTCATTACTCATTTTTGACCAGTTAAATTACATATATTTGGTTTCATCACTTCATTGTGAACCTATCTGTATCAATGAAGGGTGAATGTCCCTTATACAAAAATTGAATCAACTCCTTCAATTTTTTAAACAGCAAAATCAAGAACAATCTCAGTTAAGAGCATGTTTATAGCTTAAAATCGTGTTTTGATATCATAATGTTGCTGTTCATTGTTTTTGATCAGCTGCAGAAAGGTACAAATATTGGCTAAAGTTTGGTCAATAATTTTTCTTTCAGTGGCTAAGGAAAAAACAATGGACATCAACATTTAGATATCAAAGCACAGTTTTGAAGCTGTAAGCATGCTCTTAATTCAGATTCTTTTTGTATTTTGATATTTTGAACATTGAAGGAGTTGATTCAATTTTTGTGAGAAATTTGCTATTTTGGGGTTTGTTGGCATCTTTTTAGGAAACGATTACTATATTTCGGGGGTTTTCTTCAGGTAATTGCTCAAGAAAAAAGTTGTGGTTCTGAAAATATATCATATGGATACGTTTTCTCCAAGATTTTATGGCTGCAAACTCAATAACTCGAAACTGTTTCGAGCCCTTAACTCTAAAGACTGTCATAGATGGTAAGCTTTTCTACCACCTAGTGGTATTGTATATAAAAGCCTTTAAAACCCAGGCTCATTATTCCTAACATAACATATACGCAGCGTTTCTCAACAAAAATACCTTTCGGACGAATATGAATTAAAACACGTCTTTACTGTTGATCAATTATAGTTAAAATATGAGTATGCATTTATAAGTAAGCCTTGAAACGTTTTAATTTGGTTTGTTATTTTTTTTTATATTTCAGGGATGTATTGTGGATATGGGGGTTTTCTTGATATTATTCCTAATCCTTGCTGTGACGGATGTGTAGATGACTATTGTATTTAAGAGATACTTCCAACAGCAAGGTATTGAGAAAGCTTCTAATTCTGACAATCATTTCTGAGAAAGACGTTAACCGTTATTATACTAATTAATAAATAAAGTGAATTAAAACATCCAAATATATGTTGTATTCTTTAAATAATTCAGTGGTTTTTTCCCCTGATATTTTCACAATTGGACATTGTCACTTCATTAACAATCAACATTACCAAGAGTTGAAATTATAGGTAAACCTAATATCCATACTTATATTCACAAAGAATGGAGCCTATGTTAAGCCCGGTAGACAATTTTTAAGCTTACTTATATAGGTATCCTTATATAGATAGCTTTCAACATCTCTGTCTATAGTGGGTTTTTTTTATCTGACCAATCAGGATCATTGTCCACTAGGTGTAAGAGTGGAATTGGCGGAAACCGATGTCATATTAGCGATCAAGTGACCCTGCCGCCCCCCCCCCCCCCAACACACCCTCACCCTCACACTGGATTGGATGATGGTACTCCTTACTGCTGGCAGATTGAATCTGCCTCCATCACGGTTCAGGCTTAACTTGATCGACTTGATGTGTAAAGCCTCATGAACCCTCTTTTATTCCATCTTGATTCCACTTCCAGAATTCTGGAAAATTGTTAATCAGTCAAAACTTAAGTCTTTGTATATTGAACAGTACCTGATTAAATGATTCTACATGAATCTATTTACAAGTTGTTTTGATTGAATATTTAAGTGTATATATATTCTCCTTTTTAGCACAATAAGATACTATCACATAATCAATTATCAAAATCACCAACAGTTGAAATTAGAAATAATCCTTTCAGCAAGCCAATTCATCTTAGAAATTTAATCATAAAGATTCCAATAATTGCATGATATGTGTACGAGTTAATTTCAAAAAACATTTATTTGTACTCTTATTGTTCTAAAATATGTATGGCGAGTAAGAGTCAGTTTGTGGAAGGGAAGTGGGGAAGTTCCAACTTTTGAAATGTTGTTGATATTCTGTATGATCGTTAGCAGTTACAACCTTTCCTTTGTGCATGTCAAAAATAATTTTAATTGATTCTTTATCTTTCAATGTAACAGTTGTTTTATGAAATCATTTGAAAGCCCTGTTGAGATTAAAACTCTTTATTTGTGATTGATTGTATTCACACAAAGGCGAAAAAATGAAGTATTTTCTTGCCTTGTTTGTCATCTTCATGATAGCAAATGAATTCTTCTTGGAAACTGAATCGTAAGTACTGCAATTTCACTATCATATGTCATACAGGCTACTCGACCTTGATGGCTGTAACACAACCTACCCACCTTTCCTGACACATTAGCAACCAACTGAAATAGTCATTAAAATCACTACTAAGTTCCCTGTTTATTAGTTATACATATCCTCACTCATGCACTCATAAATGAATATTTTTTTCTTGATGTTTTCAAATGAGTCAAAAGAAACAGAATTTATGCAAGACGTGAGAGCAATTTAATACAAAGATTACGGAAGATTAATTGTCTACGGACAAAAAGATAAACAGCAACAGTTCCTTACTACAAAATTACAAGGTGATAGCTGTTCCCCTATCCATAATCAAACTAATTTTCCTACGCTATCACTTATTTTAGACTGCTAAATATATTTATTATAACTTTGTCTGTTCCAGGTGCCCACCGCGCTGCAGGGGAAAAGGTTGGTTGTTTATTTTCTGGCATACTTATTATTATCATCATTATTTTTCCTAATTTTATATACATTTTTGTTTCTATATTTTATTTAGGTGAATTGTGCCTTGAATACTATTGTTGCGAGCAATTTAAATGTGACTGGAGAGATTTAAAATGTAAAACGTATGTAAAACCAGATTGGGAAGATTATAGGAGAGGCAGATGAAGATAAAACAGAAAATGTGTCCCGCCAATAAATGACTTCAACGACCAAAATAATGTACAAAAAACATTGAATAAACTGAATTCAAGCCCAAATGAAAGTTGGTTTCTGAATCAAATATGTGTTCTGTTGGTGTGTGCTATAGTCTCTAATTAGTATTTGAATTCATACAACATTTGCTATATATAGTTATTATTCAAGATTAAGCTGATTTAGTATCAAAGGAGTTATAGATAATAAATAAAGTGAGAAATATTCAAAATATTTCATATGGTCTTTAACTTATGCAAAAGTTATGATGTTAGAAAAATTGTGATGTTGTGAAATTAGGGATTTTTAGTTGAAAAATTGCCCCAACACCATGTAAAAAGTAATGTAACGGCTTAAAAAATGATTGCCTTTTAAGAATGATAACTTAAGCAAGATAGTACAAACGATGATATATTAGAATTCATTGAATAGGATCTGTGCCATTCCATCACTCGATATATAATTAGTAAAGGTATTTTTTGTTCTAACAGTGTAGACTGTCTATTCGTTTATGATATCATTTTCATCTTTTTTGTTTATGCTAACACACCTTCTGATATGCCTTTACGCAATAAAATCTATTATGTATCCTATATGGAGCTGTCAACCTGTTAAAACTTTCAAAAAAGGACCTATATGCATAAACGAATTGAATAGGTTTCGTGATAAAGCAAAAAAAAACCTGGATGTTTCCAAGATATCTTGAAATTATTTCTATATCTGTCATGTCAGAAGGTATTTCAATAGGCGGTTGAAATCAATTTTGACATGTCACAAAACTACCCTTCCTTTGTTCATGTCACAAAATGATTATGATCGATTATTTATCTTTCAAATAGAACTTACAGACGATACAAACCCCTTTTAATTCGTCCAATTGTTTACCATTAATTTAGACACCATCCCTTCCCTTCATGTCAAAATATATAACACATATCGTAATTATCAGCTATAGCTAGATGATCAATTAAATCGAAGTGGACATTTTTAGTCTGTTCATGTCAAAAAGAACTTTAGTAAGTGGGATACTACTACAAAAGACATATACATGTAGCAGCTTTTGTAAAGACGTTTTTATTTTGTGTACATAAATGGCATGTCAAATATATTGCAAAAACGTTTGCGCAGTTATCTCTTTAATCCAAAACAGTTACAGAACCCTTCCTTTGTTCATGTCACAACAGGATTATAATTGATTCTTTATCTTTCAATGTAACAATTGTTTTATGGAATGATATAAAACCCAGCCGAGACTTCAATTCTTTACTTGTGATTGACTGTTAAAGTACAGAGTAACAACAAAAAGAGAAAATATGAAGCATTTTCTTGCTTTGGTTGTCATCTTGATGATGGCAAGTGAATTCGTCTTGGAAACTGAATCGTAAGTACTGCAATTTTATAATCATGTGTTTGTTATAGAGGCTACTCGACCATTGTAGTTTACAGTATGTATTGGAACATTTCAGAGTTTGAAAGAAATATCATCAGCAAGATTGGATACAATTTTCATTTGATTTTCTTGAAAATAAATACGAAATAAAGTTATCTAAAACAATCTCCACAGGATTTTATCAAAATCTGGTTAGAACATAAATTAAAGTGGCCATAAAGTCTTTTTACTAGATTTTCCATGTTAAATTCCAATAAAGATCTTTAAAATGCTTTTTTTCACATTGCATAGATAATGACATAATTAAAACGTTGGATGAGGTAATTAAGGAATTATCTCATTAAAACATAATCTCCAAAGTTTTAATAATTTTTCTTCATAATTTGGTACGGTTATGTAGCCAAATGAATACACACGTAACTCGTGTAAGTTGGCTGAATTAACATTTAATGAAAAAAATAATGATTTTATAAAAACACTTTTAGAATAAAACCACATGTAAATTGATATTTTGACAACGTGTACATACCTTAGTGGAAACTTTTACAACAAACTGAAATAGTAATTGAAACCATCACTAGGTGCACTATTAATATGTATTATTACCTTACAAGTTGAATATTAATTTTCTATATACAAAAATTATGTAGAAAAAAATAATATGGATCTTTGGATCTTAAAACTGATAACATATTTGCTTACCAAATTGCATGCTTCAAATTCATTTTTGTTATCATTATACCATAAGTTAAGGGGGATGAGGGTCTACTTACGTTTTTTGACATGCACGAGCATATGTCACAAATAATCCTTTTGATTAGAATATAATTATGAAAGTATATATTTGTGGCTTAAGGAAATCTTTATCCACTGTTTGATATCACTCGAATTTCTCTGATTATGAATACAAATTTAAAAAAAAAAAATTTGAAAAAAGTAAAAAGAGAAAAAAATTATATTAATATTTGTTCAAGCCACATGGACATTTGTCATTTTCTATGTCTATGTCATTTTCAAGATATCATTAAAAAAAATCTACTTTTAGGGCATGCATATCGCTTTTACATCCAACTGTTTGATGACTAATACTCTTATAACGATACTGATACACGATAATAAGTATTTAAATATGCTCTCAAAGATCACGTTTTTGATATCTCAAGAATCTGTTGATGTTTTTTTATGTTAAATCAAGTGCTAAGAAAGATGAGTAATATCAAACAGTGGCTAAGGAAAATATATTTTTTTTATAGTTTTATTTTTTAATTAAAAAGTTTGACCTTATTATGTTGTGCATGTCAAAGAAAGCAATAAGACCCTCATCCCCCCCTTAAAATTAACAAGAAACAACATGCAACATATACAAAGGTTGTTTGTCTTAATGGCCTAAAGACTAAAAGAATCAAGAGAAAAAGTTCCTGCTACAATATAGAAAGTGATAGTTGCATGTTTTCTTATCCATTACCAAACTACCTTTCCACCGCTATCACTTATTTTAGACCTATCCTATCACTTTGTCTGTTTTAGGTGCCAAATATGCAAGAAAAAAGGTTGGTTGACTTTTATCTTGTATACTTCGTAATGAATTCTGTCACAAACAACATTATGTTGAAAATGGTTTTAAAAGTAAGTGTGTTATGAGTTTCAATTCACGATCACTGAACATTACCATTTCTTAGCTCTAAAGGTTGCCACCCATCCAGTAGTTAAGCCTTAAAGGCTAGATATTTCGACCACCTCGGTGTATTGTAATCCAAACCTTTATACCCAGACTCATTATTCCAAAGAGAATCAATATGCAGAGTCCCACAATATGAAAATTACCTTCTGAAGGGATGTGGTGGAATAAAAACCGCTCCTTGTCAGACTGACGATTTTTTTAAATATTTCAGGGCAGTTTTGTGGTGTAATTAACCCTGAGATTGCATTTCCACAAATTCACTATTGCTGTGACACTCTGAGATGTTTGGATAGCAATTGTGTATAAGTGATACAACCCATGGCAAGATATTGAGAAAGCTTCTGAAAATGTTTTCGTAGACAGACGTTTTACGTTAGCATACTAGTAAATAAACAAAGTGAAATAAAACACATTTTATTTATTAGATATTTGAGTGTATTGTTTTTCATATTTACACAATTGGCCTTTGTCACTTCATAAACAATTATCGATCTCACCAATACCTTTCATCCATACTTATATTCACAAAGAATGAAGTTTACATCACACGTTGGTGTTTATGTTCCTTTTATTTGCATCAAACAAGCTATTTTTCGACATACCGTGCATTTTTAGTAAAAACGTATAAATCATTTAATCAATCACATAAATATACAAGATGTGCAAACATAGTTATTCTACACCCACTAAAGAGAATAAAAAAAACCTGACCTCTCTACATGGTGCTACATAACATTAAAACGAATGAGATGTTTCTACTGTGTATTCTCTTTCCGCAAAGTTGAGACAGTTTTGATTTTATTTTTACTGTCAGTAATGCTATACCAAAAAGAACATTCTGTTTAGATAACATTAAGATTGAATGACTATTGTTACTTGTTCAATAAAAAATATCTAGATGTGACAAACAATAGAATTACTGCATCATGTTATTGTGAAAACACCATTCCAGTCATTATAATCAAAAAGTCTGAAATCAGTCGAATTTTAGTGTATGATTACTCCATTGTATTCTCTAAATAAACAAATGGTTGAATGGAACAATGTAAAATCTCATCATTCTATACGACAATTACAGTGTATATATAGAGAGACAGGGAACATTTAGGATCACAATTATTCTGGGACAGAAATCTGTGAAAAATCAATATCAAGTTTCAACTGATCAGGTAATTACAACTCTTTTATATTTTATTTATAAAATTCTTTAAAAAATATTTTGATAAACACTTTAAGTTAAGAAGAAAGGGTGATTTAACTCACTACTAAATGTGTTCAAAACATATTTTTCTAGTCAGGAAAAGATAGATTTTTATCCACAACACCATATGCCCATCTCCTTAAATCTTCATTTAAATATGAGATTATGTAAAGTTGCCTTTAGACTGTCAATATGATTCTTTGTGGAGTAAAGAAAATGTTTCTACACTATTACAAATGAATTATTTTTTAATTTGAAATGATTTTTAAAGAAAATACGGTATATTACTTTCAAGATTACTGGAAAAGTTTACAATTCTAAATCATGCATTGAAAAAAAGTCATAGAATTATGCCAAATGTTCAGCAATCTTAACCAAATATCTCAGGATTCCAAACAAATCAGCCTATAACTTGCAGTATTTTATTTGTCATCATTATCTGATACACCATGGAAAGCAATCTTTAAAATATTATATGTTCAGATACTTCAATAATTGATAAAGTTTGTATGACTGTGTTATCACAGAGTGACATAAAGATACAAATAACGATTTTGTTGAAAAACAAAATATTCACTATTGGAACAAATGTAAAATCCAATTTAACGACGTTTTGCCTAGAGCTCCAACATTTTTCATTTTTTTATTTTTCATTATTTGAATCCTGGAACCAAAAACATATATTGCTTCTAATATAATACTGTATTAACATTGTAGTTGCTACTTATATAATGTTGTAGTAACATTGTAGTTGCAAACAATAATTTAACATTTAATTATCATTCTAATCATGTATGGGACTTGTCATTTTTCTTTTTTAATGCCTAGAACAACATAGGTTTGGAATTGCTCTAACATAAAGGATAAACAAAAATGAAGTATTTTCTTGCTTTGGTTGTCATCTTGATGATGGCAAGTGAATTCATCTTGGAAACTGAATCGTAAGTACTGCAATTTCATAACATAATATTTATTTGATGGAAGCTACTGTACCATTGTAGTTGCAACACAACTTATACAAGGTTTCAAAATATACTAAACTTGCTTTTTTTAATACTAAAGGTGTAAACACGAAATTTGCAAGAACTGTTCCCCGATTGGATAACATTTATATTTTATTGTTTTACTTCATGGGAATATCAAAAAAGCCAAGGTTCAAAGGGACTTTTCAGACAAGATTTCATTTATTAAATCCCAGTAATAGAGATTTTTAATATGCTATTTATTTCATATTTCTTTAGGATTGAAAATATATTCAAATTAATTCCAGTCGGCATTAGGACTGGATTTTTAATGGAAAAAAAATAATAAAATAAAATATTTCAACACCTTAAGTATCATGTTTAAACATTTTGAATCCTTGTATTTAACTGTCTTCAGACTAACAAGATCAAGAGCTAACGTTCCATATCACAAAAATAACAAGTGATAGCTGTTTCCCTACCCATCATGAAAATATCCTTTCAGCACCTTTACATATTTTGGACAGGCTTAACATTTCCCTGTCCTATTAACAACAACTTTGTCTATTTTATTTGTAGGTGTGCATGCTCGAAAAAAGGTTGGTTATATATTTATTTTATTACATACTTCGTATTGTTATTTTTAGAATGTTTTCAAATAGATTACTTCATACCTGTATCAAGACTAAAGTGCACACAGGGGGGGGATGTATTTTGTTAAGCTGATTATCAAAATTATGCTGCATAGGGTTTAAAAGTAAAGTAAAATGATTCTATCAGTTTTTGTCAATATCACTAAACATTAACTGTTCTCACCTCTAAAAATTGCAAATCATCCAGTATATATGACCAGCGTTTTCTATCACCTAGTGGTATTGTATATCAACACCTTTAAAACCCAGACTCATTCTTCCAAACAAAACCTATATGCAGCGTCCCACAAAAAGAACATTACCTTTGTGACGGACATGCAAAAAAAACACTCCTCGACAGCTAATACTATTAGTAATAGGTTTAAATATGCGTATGCATGCATTAAAAGGTGAGCCTTGAAACGTTTTAATTTGTTTGGTTTTCTTTATATATTTTAGGGCAGACTTGTGAACATGATTCTGATTGCTGTGATGGTGGCTGGTGTCTATCGGGATATGGATTTGGAGTTAACCCGACATGCCATTGATATGTATGGATATTATAATAGATACATCCAACAGCCAGATATTGAGAAAGCTTTTGGACATGTTCTCGTATAAGACGTTTATGTTAGCATCCTAATAAATAGTGAAATAAAACATCTACTGTTAATTAATACATGT
>JAVSBT010143760.1:0-14622 GCA_033118115.1 Pharyngocirrus eroticus | reverse complement strand
AGCAACATTTAGATATAAAAACACGATTTTGATGCTATAAACATGCTCTTAATTAAGATTGTTTTTGTATTTTGAAATTTTAAAAATTGAAGGAGTTGATTAAATTTTTGTGAGAAATTTGTGAGTTTTGATTTTTTTGCATTTTTTTAGGGAAAAATTAATATATTTCAATTTTTTCTTCAGGTAATTGCTCAAGAAAAAAGTGGTTTTGAAAATATATCATTTGGTTAGGATTTCTCCTATACCTTAGGGCTGCAAACTCTATAACGCGAAACTGTTTCGTCCCCTTAAATAAAAAGATAAGCCCAAATTTTCTCAGCTGATCTAAATTGGAAAACACTGGACTCGAACCAGTAGACCAGTATTTATTCACAACCTTCTTCAGTTAATATCAATTATTATTGTTACATACCTTTGCATTTTGGGCCACACTATTCAAATGTTTTGAGACCACAGACAACATACTTCCACAGTAAAGTCTTGATACTAACTAGAAAGGTAACTTTCGTCTACAATCTAGACTAAAGTGAACCTTTATTGTATTCTATATTCTGAATGAATATTAAAAATGGGCGGAGCGTAAACATATGTACGTGAATACACAGGTGGGTGGATCTTGTAATGAACTAGCTCACATTAGCGTAGCATAACGCCGCCCATATATATAAACAAATGTAAATGTTAATTTTCGTAATTTAATATATACAAATATTTTGTAAACAGTTTTTCCATACATCAAATAAAATGTGTCTAGCGAGAAGCTTTCAGATGCAGCCAGCACCCTAGATCACCTCAGAATGAAGTTTAAAAGGGGAACACGAGAAAGTGTCAACAATCGCATACGTCAATGTACATGTAGTTGACTGCGTGCTGTCAAAAGCTTGTATGTGTGCAAATCGAATAGACAACACAGGATGCAATGATAACCATGGTGTATATTAATAATATTTTTATACAATTTACAATTCGAATACATATTAACTAGTTTTCCTCGAAGAAGATTGAAGAAATACTTTTCATTACTACATGTAAGTTATTCCAATGACTTGCACAACAAGTACCATTGACTAAAATAAGCAATATCTTAAATTCAAAATCCCAGGTTTCATGAATGTATGAAGTGTTAAGATATTTGCCATGATATGCATGAAGAACAGTTTCCTGCTATTGAAAGTTATATAGTGAAAGCATTTTTAGTTTGAGCCTTTTGACACTAGGGGCTACAAGTGTCAAAATGTACACTTAAGATAATTACAAGGACCACATGAAAATCCTTTACTTCACTAGCTAAAAACATGTGTTTACAAATCTGAATATATTTTCTCCACATATATTTGAACACAGTTTACATGAAAAATGATCAAATACAGTTTTATGGATCATTTGAAATAATTATATTTAATGCTGGATATTTACAACTGGGCTGGGTTGCATGCATTCTTTATTCTTTTTTTGCAAATAAATTAAAACAAAACTACAGAGGAAATAATACAAATATTGCATACGAAGGAAAAAAATTACAATCTTTTAAGAAAAATATTTTAGAAAAAATATAAAATAACTTCTTTTGCTTGTATTGTATTAGTATTGTCTTTATTTATCTTTTGCAACCATATAGGTTGGATTTAATATACAAAATTACATAATATATACATACTTTGCATGATATATATTTACACTAAAAAGACAAGGAAACAGTAAAAACAAGTGAAATTTATTAGTAAAAGTGAAGTCAAGTCTAATGTGAATCAAATCGCTACAACAGTTTCACTAGAATTAAGTGATGAAAATGACCCATTTAGACTTTTGACAACACAGCCCGGGTTCTCCACCATGTAACAAATATAAATGTTTCAAACAAATGAAAGGATGGTTTTCTTGAATGAATTCTTCTTCCTTTTTCCAGAGTTTATTCTTTTAACAAATATACGTTTTGAATACATAACACAATAACTATGTTCTAAAATCTAAGTTCTTCTAACTCTAAATTCTACTGCTATTTCTAACTACTGCTAACTTCTACTTCTGTGCACGTCTCACTCTAAACCCCCACCCCCTAAGACTGTTTTTTTTCTTCTCAAATACAACTTTAGGTATGGCAATTTAACTGCCATAAAACAATTAAAGATGAAATTAATCTATTGAAAAGCTAAAGCTAAGATGTTAGTTATGTAACAATGCAGGTGGGGAGATGCTTCAGAGCTTCTAGAAACAAAAGACACAACTTTCAATTAAAACTTGTTTTTACAACAATCTTAAGAAATGTGTCTAAATTGGAATTTTGAATTCAAACATGAAAGGAATCGAATTGTTCATCTTGGAAATATCTTGTAAATGTTAACGTTTAATGAATGTGTAATTTAACTTTGAATTTAGAAAATGAAAGGTCAATTTTGATGCAATGGTTTTTAAAATAATACTTGAATATTTCTCTTGACACTAGTCCTCTATTACACTAGTCCTCTATTACATATATAAAGCAACCTAATCTATATAATTATATATTCATCCTTTATTCTATAATGTGTTAATGGTGTGGATAGCATTTTTTTCAATGTTGTTTGTTATGCTTAATACTTGTAGCTTAAATGTTGTTTTATTAGTTAAGCCCTCTGGGGTTTCATCTTTCCACTCTTCGATATATCTCTGTTATTTCATATTCATCATCAGGGTGTTAAGCCTATACTGCAGAAAATCAACAGAAAAATTCTGTTGACCTTGTGCGGGATTCGAACTGTTATTTATTGGATTTCATTTGTATATATATGATGAAATAAAGAAGATAAAAAATAAATGTGTTTGATACACCTCATTTTTCAAATTTATATCGAAGACCTTATAAATATCTAATCAAACAATGCAATTATTGTAACTCTGAATTTTTGATTTCAGCTTTATCCTTTTCCATTTTTCCCTAGTATAATGTTTGTTGGGTTTTTTACTTCTTTTATTACAGTTCTTTGTATATTTGTTCAGTTACAGTTTGTGCTGATAGTGGTTCATATGTGTTTGTGTCTTCCTCACTACTGCCACCTGGTTTTATTTTGTCACTTGGTTTTGTGTTTTCATATGAAGCATCTGTAGGATGGCCTAATGCATGGTTGAATACTGGATTAATTAAAACAAATATACATCATCACATTAAATACATTTATGTAGACGATTAAGCAAGAGACGTGCAGCTTTCTTCACGAACATTGATCATTTGATGTTTCGTTTTTGTGGTATATTACGTTTATAACGCAAGGTAACGTAAGGTAACGTAAGGTAAATAGAGCTTGGGGGATAGAACGGGTAAACGAGGGAACAGGAGAAACATTCGGGAGGATGAAGGGATAAGACGTATTACAATTATTTCATTACTATTTATAAGCTTAGATATAAAAGTTTTATCAAAAGATACATGTATTATAGAATATCGTATATATAATTTTGTGTTTTACCTGTGTTAACATAGGATATATTTCTTTCTCCAGAAACTTCTGAAAGGAAAATAAAGTGAATATCAATAAACAAATCAAATTATCAAAAATGTATTTTTATGTGTACCGTTGTCTCATAAAAATCTAAATTCTTACTAGCCAGTTAAATTGATATCAAACTAGATTTATTGTGTGTCAGGGGAACAACTTGTTTTTTAGTTAGTCAACCATCCAAGTGTTTTTTTTATGAAACGTTTAAAAACTTGTATGGAGTACTTCATAAAGAAATTATTATAGATTAAAATGATACTCATTTTGTGCTTTCATTAAAGGAACCTAGTGAAGTCAGCGATGTTATGAAATAAGATGTTACCATAAAAAGTAACTAAAAGCTAATTGATTTATGTTTTGAATTCTTGATTTTTCCATATTAGATGAAATAAATGTTAAAAGTAAACTGATGATCTATGTTAAATTTTGATTTTTTTTTAAATTTCAATGTAAAATATATATTGTGTATATGTTTTACATACTTTTCTTTTCTTCACTGCCTTGTCTTCTTTTTCTAACCAAGAGAATAAGAACAATCACCATGGCAACCACCATTACAATCAAAAATCCTAGAACTACTTTCAAAGTTGTCCCCTTCACTGCAATCAAAGAAAATAATGAGAAATTAAGGAGAAAGGGATGATTCTTAATATACTACTGATTCTATTTTGATATATACATCTAATTTCTAAATTCTGTTGTCCTATTTACCAGTGCATCTGTAATTTCGTTGCTGTCTTACCTAAAAACTACAAGTTTTACCTTTTGATGAAATAGTTAAAATGGGCGTTTAATTGTAACCAACATTTAGTTCATATCATTTGCTTATGCAAAGAGTAAATTAGTAAAATCAGTCACTCACTGCTATTTACAGATCCAATTTCTTGCCTGATCTCTTCATTGGTCACATTTATGCCTTGAATTAGAAAGCAAAAAAGAGTAAAATACGTGTCTAATTCATTAAATCCAAATTGCAAATATATGCTGGGTTTTTTTTTGTCAAAGTACAGGTCTGCTGACAAACATTAACTGACCTTCTTTTAGACTCACATAATCCTGAGTATAGTCTGCCATTTCTGTGGTCACTGTGTATCCTAAAAACATTATAAAAAAATTAAGATGGAATGGTTTCTTTTGCATACAAGACAGAATACCTTCATTATAAGATTTTAATCTATGTGTTTTAGATCTTTAAAGTTCTAGGTGAGAGTTTGATATTATGTGAATTATCAGTAAAATGCACAATTTTTTGTCACCATCACATTACATTGAAAAAAGCCTATGATTTACTGATTCTAAAGTGTTATTTTTTTCTGAACAAAATCTTAAACACTTGGCAAACCTCTAGTAGCTCCAAAATCTAGTTCCTCAACTAAAATCACATCAAATGCTTTTCTTGCATCACTGTTTTTGTTTTTCACTGTACAAGTGTAGGTTCCAAAGTTGTCCTTGTTGCTCATATCAATCAAAAGGGTTCTGTTTTTGTCTGCTAGGAGTTTTCCATTAAACCGCCATTCATATTCAAGGTCAAAAAGCTCACAAACTTGACATTCAATTGTTGCATTGTCATTCAAAATGGCAGACATCATTTTAGGTTGTCCACACCATATCACTACATGTAAGAATATATTAACAAACGTCATATTAATAATATATACATGATTTTTTAAAAATAAATTGTGTAATCAATGTTAATTAAAGCTATTTATCATAATAAATATTTTACACCTAGAAATTCATATAAAATCATACAAAGTGAAGAGTTTGCCTTGCATGTGAACATATTCAAAATTAATAATAAAAGAAAGCTTACAAATATTTTCCCAGGGAAGAGGAACTTCACAAGGCCCTTCTCCAATTGAATTTGTTGCAAAACATTGAAATGTTCCACCTTTGTTATATTTGTTAATTGATATAATCAAACCCTTTTCAACCTGACCAGATAATATCTCGCCATTGTGCTGCCACCTATAGCTCAATATGTCCATGGGTTTTGCGTCAAGAATTTTACAAGTAAATGCAATATATCCACTGTCAGTGTCACTCCAATATGGAACTACTTCCGTACGAGGTTTGTCTGAAATTGAAACATGAATTTAATTCAACCATAATTCTTTTTCCATACATAATTATAATCATATTTTGGAATCTGCTTTATTTAAATGTATTCCCTTCATGCCTTGTGCCACCCCCCCCCCCCTCCCTCCGTTTTGTAAAAGTTTTGATTGGATCTTTGGGATTTAGAATTTTGATTCTGTGGAATGTGGGGTTTGGGTTTTTATTTACTGGCACTCTGTGATCGGACCCCCCCCCCCTCGTCCCCCTCATGTGTGAAATAATTCATTCTGCCATATTATCTTACATTGAACATGGACAGTTTGGTTATAGAATGTCGTTTTTCCATGGAATGTCCATTCTCTATCCCTGATCACTTCACACTGATAGGTTTGACCATCATCTTCTTTCGATGCTGTAAATCTGTGAACATAATTGCCATGATACGTCATGTTGTCTGGTGCTTTGTTTTTTGTGGCATATGGTTCATATGTGCCAAATGTTTTAACCATATTCCTATAGACTGTGAACAACGGGTAAGGTCTACTTCTTGATGTGGTACAATTAAGGGTGACATTTTTTCCTTCTTCAAGTAGCCCTTCGCCTCCAGTAAATTCTATAATAGGATGAACATACACGTCCAAGTGTCTCGCTGTAAAATGAAAAAAAATATCGGACAGTAGTATACTATTGGAGATCAGAATTTTGTAGGATCGAATATGGAATCAAATTACTAAAATGGTTCCTAAATGGCAAGATCTGTAGCTTCAATGTGTTGGCAAACCAAAAATGTCTCAGTAAAGTTTTTGAGGTTGTAAAATAATTGTCTGTTCTCTAGAAAAAGCAGTGCCTTATGTGAAGTGCATTGAGGCTGATTTAAAAAAAATCAAAATTGACCTACAATCTTGTACCAAGGCACTTTTAATTCATTGGAGGTTTAAAGGTGATACTATAATAAAGTCATGTGTAAGATTTGGAATAATTTGCTCTTCTTTTGAACATTTAACAGGAAGAATGTATATTATGCATAGCAAGTTTTGAGTAGTAAATAAGCATATGCATGCCCTATCCATTTAAGTATTCTTTCTTTAATGAATGTGCTCCAGTGTATTACCTTTTAAAAATTCATATCGACAGTCCAGAGCAAAAATGGCGTAAGTCATTTTTTGGCAAAAATGAATTAAGACTGCTATTCTTTGCACAATATCATGGACCACCTTTCTATTTAGAGATCATAATGATATTTTATTTTCAAATCTAGGATTTCTGTGTACTTTAGTGCAGTGTGCTAAGTCATTAAATGTATTGAAACTAAGGATCACAAAGGTGTCAGGCTGCTAAAAACATTTTAAAATCATCCTTAGCACCATTTTATTTTACTTTTTGTGTATCCTGATATTGTTTTTCTTAGAAATGATCCTTTTAAATGGTTAAAATGTCTAGTAAGACGTTTTTTCTTGATTATCTAAAAAAAGTCATTTTTGCTCTAGACTGTCGATATGCAAAAGATGAAATAAATTTTATAGTATCTCCTTACCTTCCCTTTTACTATCCAAATAGCCATAATACGTTCCACTATCATGTGCAGTTGCATTATGAAGGACGAACGCATAGTTGTTGTAGGAAAATTTCTTGTGTAGAGTTCTAGAAATAACCCTTCCTCTATTAAGATGTATTTCTGCCAATTTCTCAATTGGGTAGTAGTTTGCTCTTATCAATGTGATATTACGGATGTCTGCTGCACATTCATCATCACATCGCCACAATACTTCAATGGTAACATTGTCATGTTCATATGGATATCTCGGATGAAAATTCAAAATTTCCACTGTATACCAGGGTCTTTGGATCAACAGCAGAACTTTTAAGACATTAATGGAGAGAATAACAAAAAAATGAAAAACATGTTATAATAATGTTGGCATACTTCAAAATATCTTACGAACGACGTACAAACGATTTTTAGAATCGTTCGTACGGGCAATTGTGACCGTACCATAATTCCCACTGAATTTCTTTTTGACATATTTTTCATATTAATATAATATAATTTGCCTTTAAAATTAGTTCATTTATCAATTTTAGAGCAAAAGAGGAACCTTTTTGGTCAGACATGTCTCCCTACAATTGCTTTGAATAAACCTGACATTGTTATCAGGGTGGTCTAATTTGCATGTCGTTATATATACAAATCCTATACCACTTTAAGCTTTTTTTGTGATGTCATGCTCTAATTTTATTTTATTCTTGACTTTGTATACCCTGTACAAAAAAAATCCTCCTAAAACCATGTTTACATTGAGTCAAATTGAAGGGTGTTTTTTTCTTAAGGCCAGCATTCAAAATCTTCTGAGGGACTCATAATCTTTTAAACAATCTGAAGTGTCCTGTCTAAAGTCAATGCGTTTATACTAAGCTTTTTTATCTGAGGAAAAATAATTGACAATTCTATATAATTTAACTAACATTGATCATGGAAAAAATTGACATTATTTACTTATCTTTATGAATCCTTCAAAAGAGTAAATTGCTTCCTCAATTCTTTCTCTTTTGTAATAGCCATGATAGTCATGTTTCTTTTTGAGATCTGATTTTTCAAATAAAGGCCTAGCACACAACTTCCTATTTCAATGTGCACTTCTTAATGCTTTGTATTTTTTTGCTAGCTCAAGTTCTAAAGGGCATTCAAAGAGGACTGTTAAAAAGTAACTCTTTTTCTATTACTGTTATTATAAGATGCCCAATTAAAGGATTTTTTTCTAAGTAAAAGAAATACCTTTGTCCTATACTTAAAATAATTATGTTTTCATTTTTTTTCAAAAGTTACTACCTAGCATAATCTTATCTTCCTATTCCTCTTTGTACCCTTTTTTCATTATTCAGCTACTCTTATTAGCTGCTAGTAAGAGCGACTAAAATAAACTTCTCACCTACCAATATTTATATAAGGGATATCCAAATAATTGTTTTGATGACGAGCAATATAATTATAAGAAGTTTTTGCAACTGACCGTAAAGTGCTGCATGTATAATCATCATTCATATCATAATACTGTCATTCAGATAAGACACAAAAAAACAAAAAGATTATCTGGCATGTAAAATCTATGCAGATAAATGTATAGAAAAGCCATCTTTTGCATACATCTTCTCAGTGGGAAATTGATATGCCTGATATGGATCAATATAAGTTTTACATAATTCTGGTCCTTCAAATTGACCATGCATCAATTGTTTCTTATCATGATAATATAACTGTTTGGCATACACTGAGGACTTTTTGAGATATTATGGTTGAACAAAATAGAAGTATTCGATTTGGAAACTAGACACTCCCTTTTTTTAAGACCTACTTTTCTCATTTATCAATTTTAACAACTTGTATCTCAACAACACTAGCGTGTGTACATATACAGCTATTTTATCAGTAATAACACAATGAATTCAAAGCCATTCAATTATTGGCATGAGTAATTGTTTGCATAGACAAGCAGCAGAAGAAGATGAATATTAACCTATAAGGCAAGGAAAAGACATGGCAAGACAAAAGACAAAAATAAAACAAGAAATATTTGGATGAATATGAACCCCAGACCCCCCTAGTTTGGCAACCACAAGGTGGTCGCAATTGGCGACTTTGCCACCAATGTTTGGTCCCACCCCGTCTCTCACAATCCTAGGGAATACCCTGTAAATTTATATCAAAGCTAAAACTAAAAAAAGGTTTAAAAATACACACCAAGTACAGAATAAACTTACTCACCTAACAAATTTATAGCTAGCCTCATTTTTACAAAGTATGTCTCTGTAAGGTTAAAAACTGTAATAACATGTATAACTACCTTTCTATGGTGTTTTGATGTGTGAATTTGGACTTCATCCAAAAAGTCAATGCATGTGATTTTTCTACAGGCAAGTCTTCCTCATTCCAAGCTTATGCACCCTAACAATACTTTTACTACATGTATTCATAACATAGTTTGTGTTCCTAGTTGTTTTGCATAAAAAATACATTGAATAGCAATGTTAACAAAGCAAATTGTATGAGTGTATACCTTTGGTTAAAATGTCTCTTTCGTCTTCACGCTGCAAACGCCTTTATCTTAGTTTTATGTAAGCTCATCTGTGCATTATAGTAAGATAAGAACAATGGAACTAAACTTTTTTGATGCACTTTTATAATGAAAGATTTATTTATCAAAGCTTTTGATCCTCATCACGAGATCTTGATCACTGATATGAAAAATAGTAAACAGTTACAGAATGTATACAGAAAAATAAGGAATGCTTTATAAGCATAGAATATACACATTTAAAAAACATAGAATACACAAACTAAATAGACATAGAGTACACAGACTAAATGCTATATGAGCAGAAGTAGTACTAAGAAGAGTATGTGTGAAGAGTATTTGTCAAAGTGTTGACACCTCCAGCTTTTATCTTACTACATGTATAACAATTACGCATAATGCCTCTTGTGTTAGTTCCTCTTGCGATTTGCTTTTACAAAAATATTTGACTTTAAAATTACAAACTTTAAAATCGTATATGCATTTAGACTATAGATTTTTAAAAGACTTCCATGATTTTCAGCTAAAATGACACTTCAATTCGACTCAATGTAAACAGAGCTGCATACAGGCACACTAGTAACTGTTACACTCTTTTAAATTGTTGACATTATCGAAACTAATTATATTATTATACCAAGTCTAAAACTAATAAAATATTCTTCAGTCAAATATAAATCGACATCATATTTTTTATAGTACTGGGCAATTACCAATCACGATGGAATAATTTCAACCTTTCAGTTAAGCGTTAAATCATATTATCATTACATTGCCATCGCATTTTGAAGTTACAAGCCTTCGTAAACGCATTCAGTAACAGTTTGTGGTGACAATGATTCATATGTTTCCATTTCCCTTTCCTTCTTCTCTTGATTGTTTTCCCCTTCTACATCCTCATAAATGTTCTCTGGAGATTGGTCAATGTTGTCACTAGGTTCTAAAAAAGTTTAAATTTGAATTGAGTACAATGCATGCAGGATAATGCTATCATAATTATGTAGGTTTAATGAAATAATCAACCAAAAAGATAATTTGGTTGATAGACAAGTTTATGACAATATTGTCATTTGATCTAATCACAACTTTCTCTTTGTTAAACTAAATGAACATTGAATATAAACTAGGTGATATACTAATATTGGGTTTCTAAAATTCACTTCTCTTAAAATGTGGTTCAATGTAAATATCCAAAGTTTGCCAAAAATACAAAGAGGGGGGGGGGTAGCATTATGGAATAAAAGTAGTGTTCATTTCAGAATTATTATGCTGCATGTAAATTGTAACTCACTTGTTTTGTCCTTTCTTTGTTGGAACAGGAGAATTGCTACAACTACTGTTAAAGCCACCAGAATAAAAACTGAAATCCCAACACATATACCCAAGGCAGTCATGTTCTCTATAGGAAATAATGACCAAAAAAAGAAAAGAAAAACGAATTATTTTTTCCTTATTCTGTTTTTGTTGTTATAATCTCTGTTACGAAGAAATGTTTTCATTACTCTGAAATAATAATTATTATCAAATCTATCCTAGTTACATATCCATGTGTCTTACGTTCTTACCTCCATCATTTATAATGGGTATATCCCTTTCTTCAGCATATGTCATATTAAAGCCTACAAAATGAAATCATATGAAATCTCTTTAGAAGCCTTGTAGAGGAATAATACTTGGTTTTGAATGCCTTAACTCTTTTATTTGGATAACCATATCTTCTTTTATAAAATTACCTTAAATTGATATTGATATTGATATCTACACAATGAAGTGCTGAAACCAACAATATATACTTTTACTGGTCAAAAATTTAACATGTTTCACTGCTATACATCAAAGTTACCTTTTGTTGTTACTTCCTGATGAATGCCTGCAGGTTCCAGTACAGCTACATCAAAGGATTTTCTTGCAGTTCCAGAAATGGATCGTACTGTACAGGTATATGTCCCATAGTTGTCACTTTTAGTTTTTGGAATGTAAATGGTTCTGTTCTTCCCCAACAATGTTTTACCATTGAAAGTCCATTCATACGCAAGTGCAAAGAGTTCACAAACTTGACATTCAATTGATGCAGGCTCATTCAAATGGGCTATTACCATTTTCTTTTCCCCACACCAAAACACTACAATTTAAGAAACAAATGATAGGAATACTATCAAAAGAACCCTAGTCTAAATAAATGCATGTCAGATACATGGGACACACCTGACAATGCCTGATGCAATGATTAAGACAACTCCAGGCCGTGCCATGTGTGTCCCATGTATCTGGCATGTATTTACATGTATTTAGACTAGGGAAGAATTTGATTTAAAGATGCTTTTCTTGAGACTACGATGGGCAGAGCATGGTGGCTCAGTGACAAAGCATGCACCTAGATATAACCTGCGGTAGACCAGCATCCTATCCAGGGGGAGTGAAAGCTCTCAGTTTCTTGGGCTACAGAAACCAGGGATAAGCACCAGCCTGATGGACTTTAATCACTTGAGTGAGGCCTTATTTTTACTTTTCTTGAGATAAAAATAAAAAAAAGGGTTTCCACATTCCCACTCCAAAGTTACACATCCCATTATTTACTAAAACTTACAGACATTTTCCCAGTGGGATGGGACTTTACACTGTCCTTCACCAACAATATTCCGTGCAAAACATTGGAACGTCCCAGGGTTTTCTAATTCACTGATCTTCACAATCAATTTTTTATCGATCTCATGAGCTAAAATCTTCCCATTGTGCTTCCATTTGTAGGTCTGTATTACCATAGGATTTGCCTCCAGGATTTTGCAGCTTAAAGCAAGGTGTTTCCCATCAGTTATGTATGGTACAACCTCACTCTGTGATTTATCTAGAATTAAATGTTGTACATTAATTGACATTATAGTTATCAAAGATGATTCCCAAACAGTACTTTATTTTTTAATGGTTTATTAACAGTTTAAAGGAGTAGTATATGCATTTTTTATCCATTACATAGTTTAGCTATCTGTCGGATACCAGCACATTTCACCCCCTCCTTTTCGGAGTTCTGTGCATTGTTCAGACAAGTCAAAAGTAGGCCAATGCATGCATTATATTGCTACAGCTCTATCTTGAATTAACCGCTGCATTAACCGACCATTAAAAGACAGAACAGTTAAATAATGTAACCAACTCAAATTATATAAATTCCAGAGACTGTTCCTTTGAATATCTCATGTCTTACTTCAGTGATTTTCTATTCAATTTAAAGTCTTACATTGGACTTGCAAGGTCAAATTGTAGAAGGTAACTTTCCTTTGCCATTCCATTTCACACTGGTATACCTGTCCATCATCTTCTTTAGATGCAATAAAGCTGTACGTTGTACTACCGTAGAATGTGTAATTGTCTGGTGCCTTATTCCGCCTGAATATTGGTTGAGAAAGGCTTCGTACTCTAACCATGTTTCTATATATCGTAATTTTTGGAAACGGATACGTTCTCCATGCAGTGAAGGTAAGAGTCACGTTGTTTCCTTCATTATACACCTCTTTATCTTCAGTGAAAGACACAGCAGGAGGGACATAAATATGAAAATATAGACCTGAAATAAGTAAACATAATATTATAATAATAGCAACTCTAAATCTGAGCTAATTTAAGTCACTATCTTTTTAATATTTTTTGTTTGTGTTTTATGATTTTATGCATTTCATAATTTTCTAAATGACAGAAAATAGTGTTCATACTTATTCAAATAACTTTTCTTTCTATTTTGCGAGTCTATATTGCCAGCGCGCATGCACCTGCAAAATACCCAACAAAAGGCACATTTTGTAAACATAGAGCCCCTACATGCTAACCATTGAAGGACCAATGCTGGACCACAAGTGTCACAATCATCAGTCCGTCGTCAGCAGCCACTGATGGTCCATTGTCATTTTGCTCACAGGGCTACTGGCTGCCCACCAATGGCCGACGGTCCTCCGGCTAGCCAACGGTGGCCCGCTGATAAGTTCCTATATTAGTCCATTGAAGCACCAATGATTGACTGCAAGTGGCACCATCTTCGATCCATTGTCATTTTGTTCATCGGGCCTCCGGCAGCCCATCAGTGGTTGATAAGCGGAAATAATACTATACTGATCAAAAATATAAACGCACCACTTGATATTTTAAATCAATGTTATCTATGTAAGTGTAAAAGACCTTTGCTAAATATACATTTAATCACCATTTCTTAACAATATTGGAAAATTACGGCAAAAAAAATGAGGCGGATGATTAATTAGAGCAAAAAGTAGACGCTGGGGGTCAATTTTAAAAGTGACACTTCAATACCTAGTATGTACTCCATTAGCAGTACACAATGTTCTACATCTTCTTCGCGTGGAATTCACCAAAAGATGAATGTTTGTCGAATATCATTCCACTCTTCCTGGAGGGCTGAACGAAGTTGCTCAATATTTCTCGTAGCTGGACTACGTAGACGTACTCTGTTGTTAAGAGCATCCTTACTTCCTAAGTTTTGTTGCATTTTATGATGTTTTTTGCTTATCCCCGACCCAAAAAATATTCCTGTAGGGCTAACAATCTCAATATTTTCTGGGAACATCGATTTCCTGGAAGATGGGCTAGTTTATCATATCTTAACCTTTCCTAGAATTCTAGGTTAAAAGCATTATTTTTCTTCCTGAGATGGATAAAGCTTTAACTAAAGGTCATAAATATTTGGCATTTGTATACAAGCCTATATATCATCATTTATATGGTTCATGCATTTAGATCTGACTACCTCTGTCTCCTATAATTATATGAGGTGCATATTTCTTGATGCTATCAAGAGACAGCTCAGGAAATCAAAATTATAAAAACTACATGCTTGTCCAAACAAAGGTATGGTTTGTTTCTGATATCTCTAAATCAGCCTTCTTCATAAATCTTGCTTATAATATAGTCTAAATCATAATTTGTATGTATGTATATTTTTATTGCGTTGCAACTAAAAAGTTGAAAATGTATACAGGTTTTAAAAATATTTTTTACAGCAATATGGCACAAAG
>JAVSBT010143649.1:0-14623 GCA_033118115.1 Pharyngocirrus eroticus | reverse complement strand
ATCTAAGTCATAAAATGTATGTAGAAAATACACAGACAATCAAAACGACTTTAAAGCAATATGAACAAGGAACTTCACGAGTTGCGTAGAACAACTTTGGCCTTGAATAAAAGATGTGAACAGTTTGGAAGATAACAGGTATAAACCTAGTATTGAAACTTTTCTTTATCAAGATCATGCTCAAAAAATCTGCCTCCTCGGTTGAAAAATGTAACATGCCATACATTAAAAGGTCAAAGCAAGTCTTTCTAATATATTGCTGCGGCTCCCGGATTTTGATTCAGAAATTGAGCGGTAAACTTTTGTCAGTGTCTTTCATTGGCTGAATGTTGTATGCGGGAAGAAATTATCTCATAACAAACTTGTTCCAAAGTTGAATAATTTTTTCTACATCATACAAGTTGTTGCTAAGAAACTTGAAAACGCCTCAAGACCACTAGGCCCCCTTCAGGCATCATATTAATATTTTATTGCACTAAATAACTTAGATAAGATAAATTTTATTGGCCAATATATTAATATTGGAATTTGTGATGGTGGTTACATTGTGAAAATAGAATAATACATAATCATACAAGTGCAAATTCTGCTGCCTTATGGGTCAATATATTTACAAAAACTGGACTATTAAATTGTATCTTTACCCCTCTGGATACATCCCCAATGATTCCAGTCCATTCTCCATCGCTTGTTTTAGTTCCAAAGGATCCATCTGCAACCTCATATAATTCAAAATTCATCCCCAAATCTTGACCAATACTTTTAAGAAGATCAATCAGAAAACCTTCATATTTTGCAAGGCCAATGAAGTTTTCATGGTTTTCTTTCAGCATTACAAATGGTGGTTCCTGTTAAGAATCAAATATGTGGTGTTGAATAAGAAATAAAGCATTCAGTATACAACCAAATAAGGACTCTTGTTCAATATTTTGACATGATATTATGATATGATTTTCAGGGAGCCTTGTGGTCTCAAGGCTTCATTAGAATTGTGCTAGAATATGTCCCAAATAATAATTTTTGATAAAAATTAATACATTGGTATAATTTTTGCTCATTTAGCTGGGTTACTTAGTAAATATTACAATACCTATATGTATTTTTCACTGGTCACATGCAAACTTAACAATGATAATCTTTGAACTTTTCCAGAAAGTGGAGGTTGAGTATTTAATTGAAATTTATAAGGTATGCAAGCTTATGTCCTAGGTAAGATGAAGTAATGTAAGATTTGGTCAACAAAGACAAAAAAAATATTGTTTGAAATGAATGTCCATATTTTCATCTTTGCATAGTAATAAAATGAAAACTTTACCCTGAAATGTATTCCCTTGCCTTAAACCAATTAGATCCTCATCCCCTCCCTATCACTGCCTATATAATACATGACATCTCACCTGAATTGTGACCACTTTTACTGTGCTATTTGGTTGTTTCTGTGCTGCGGGGTCTATCGCATAATCCATGGGTCCTTTTCTTGGTTCAACATTAAGACGTGTTCCTCTGGTATTCCCTTGGTCTGTCCATACACCATTGGATACAAGCTTGCCTGGTGCCAAGGTTAGGACCTCAAGAGTTATGTTTTTTCTGTCTCCCTTCTTATCAAACTGAATTTGACTTGTTCTTCCAGAAATTTCAATCTATTGTTGCAAATCATAACATCAAATATATTATACATTGTATGTCTTGGTTGTCATGTTAAAATTGGAAGAATTAGTTTTTGGGCAAAGTGGGTAGCATCCAGTAAAGAGGTGGAACATTATCATTATTTCATATTAGAACAAAAAATAATTCATAAGTGTGATCCTTTTCTTACCCTTCTTATTTTAGTCAAAAGGTCATGGCCACTTGGAGGTTGATAAGATGCCATCTTTCTTCCATGACAAATACTTTTATCTGGACTTGTAGCTCTGCCTATCACAAGCATGGCATCAAACATCAAGGCATTCTGCATGTTGTATGTTTCAGACAGGGTTAGAAATTCATGGGAATTTGACCATTTTCCTCGAACAACTAGAAAACCAACAAAGTGGACTCCTGTATATGCATACAAGCTGAAGTCTATCCCTGTAGGATCCTTTGGGAAAAAAGGATGAATAGATTATCATTTTTGCAAAATTCTGTACGTCTAGAATTTCTATATTTTTTCAAAAAAGGTATGGTTGTTTGGTCAGGTGTGATTAAAATTAGGTGAAATTTTTTTTTTTTTTTAGAATGGTAGAATTCTGCATTGAATTTTTAACTGAAGGAATAGCAGTCTAGATCTACACACTTTCAAATCTAACTACATGTACTTAGGAAAATTTAACAATACATTATACATTTTGAAAACAAATAGGAATTCAGAAGGCACAAGATTGAAGCTATAAATATTTTGCTTTGTGAGGTTTATATAACAAAATCTGCCTTTTTTAAGTTACAACTTTTAAGTGCAAGGATGTGTGTGTGTGAAACAAAACATTGTAGCTTTGGAAACCCCCAGGCCAAATATATATATACTTTAATAGCCCAAAATGGTCATAGATCATAATAAAAAATATGATATATTATCAAAACTAAAGGTTTCTTTTATCCTTGATAAATTCTGTGGAATATATCCAGATGTCCAACAGGATCTTGTTAGTAATCTTAATATTTTGTTAGTCTGAGTTATTCAGTTATAATATTTTAAAAAAGGAGAATAAAATGTTATACACCATACATGTTTTGTTACTAACAATTAAACTCAAAGTTAATGCTATTAAGATGCAAAGATTTATAAATCTACAATTAATTGGAATATTTGTGTACATTCATTTTTATATTCTTTAAATCTTCACATGATTCCAAGTAATAATGGGAAATAAGATTCTTATCTAATGAGGGCTTAATACAATTTTAAAGCATTATTTTGGTATATATATATGGCTAATTTAAATTGTAAGAAAAGGTTGAAAAAAAACCCACCAATTTTGTTTAATTTGCCAACATTACTTTGTTTCATTTTGTGATAGGAGAGATGTAGAAAAAAACTTTCATGGATAAATCCATACTTGATCATTTATACTTACTAGGCTTGCATAGATCCAAGAATATCTTGTAGACATCATACTAACTTGCAAAGCAACATCAAGAAAAGTTTGAAAAGTTTTTTGATCAGAAAGTACAACAAAATCCTTGTCTCTTAATGTTCTTGTTTGCATCAATAATTGTCGTATTTCCTCTTCCTTCTGTGGGATGACAATACTTTTAATTTCTATGCCAGAAATGGATGTGAGACTACCTGCTAAAGAGTGCCCTGAAACTAAATGAAGTTTGACCTTTGTTTGAAAATAAAAAATGACAATTAAAAGCACAAAATTGTGAAAAAGAAAACCATGTAAATCAAGAGATTCTGTCAATTCATTGGACCAGCAACCTTTGTTTTTTCTTTCACACTAAATGAATTAACAATAACTAAAGAAATAGTATCAAGGGAAGTAGAACAAAGCAGGCTCAACTTAAGGATAGGTCACGGGTTTTCACCATCATCATCATCATTATGTGTTGACGAAGGAGCTCCTTTTCTCACTAAGTGAATACTATGTGGTATTTATTGATAAACTAAATCTGTCTTTTATGGGACCTAATCACCCTGGCCCTACCCCCCATCCTCCCTTTGAATTAAAGGTACGAATCTGCATTAAATTATAGCGGGTTTTTTTTTTTAGGGGGGGGGGGGTGAAATCTTTAAAACTGTTGAAGTTGATTGACTTTTTGGGAAAAAGTCAGTTTTTTTCTTTAACTGGTCCAAGGTGTCATAAAAGCAGTAGAAGAGTAGGAATTATAAATAATCTCAAAGAAACCCATGACATGTCTTTAAATATTGCAATCTTTAAATAAGTATCACCTGTGAGGCTGTTATTGTAAAATAAAACAATCTTAGAAAGTTCAAGGCTTTCCACAACATCAGTTACTGCCTGGTTTAGGATTGTTGGTTTTGGCAGCATTTGTGTGGTGAAGTCTCCTACTCTCTGGTTATGCTCAGTAGTAACTAAAATGAATGGCAGATTGATGTCTCCTGACAAGGCATCAATGACATGGTCAAAAGATCCCAGGAATATATTGATATTTCTATCTTGAATCCTTCTCTGAACTGAAAATAAATGCAAACAAAAAAATAATTTAAGATATCAATTTTCTGCAAACACCAAATGTGTCTGTTTCATATAATGTTTTGTCATATATTCCGGCTTCTTGTAATTAAGGGGGGGGGGACAAGGGTCAATTTGTTCTTTATAATAACTTTTCTACTTTTTATCCAATTCTAATAAACAAAACATCTCTGGTTACCTCACTAGAACACTCACATTTTCATTTCTAATAGTAGATAACACAAATCATTTTTTATTTATCCTAAAAAAAATGATTTTATTTTCAAAAAGCTTCACTGTGGCAAAAAAATGATTTTTTTTGTTAAAAATAAAATTTCTTTTGATTTTTTGCTTTAACATCATGTTTTGGTTGCAAAATATTGGTTTTTGTAAAATTCAGACAGGGAAAGCACATCGTAAGTCAGAATCATAACATCCGGTTATTCTCTGACAGCGAATTTGACATATTACAACTGTATTTCTGAATAAAAATGTTTTTGTCATCTTTGAAAATTGTCAAAATGGTGAGGGTGGACAACAGGGCATTAAGATTTGAGCAGGGTGGGATAGACTTGGGGAAGAGAGGGAGGGTGCTCCGCCCTTCTCTGTGTATGCTAGGGAGTACCCTTCTTGATGTAATATTGATTGACACCTATTGCAAGGGCCATTACTGAAAATGACTGTGTTCATGTAACAGTGATATCCCCATTAGATGTGGAAAGGGGCCTTTCCTGCTTATTCCCTTATCAAAGTTAATTTTCATTAAGTTCTTTTAGAGTTATCACCTTTTCTTTTCAAAAGTAGGTGGTTAAACATTGTTATTATGTAGATGTGGCAAATATGTATTTCTATAATCTTGTACTCACCAGCAGTAATAGATGGTCTTTTGTCAGCAAAATTCCACATTTTCACAAACCTAAGATCACATGGACATGATAGCATTTTCTGTATTTGATTGCTGTATGCCATGGCTAAATCTGCTGGTGTTGTTGAAATTGGTGGCACAAGTCCTGAAACAACATCAATAAAAAAACGATCACACAAAAGTTTTCCCAATTTGAAAGAATAAAAAAAAAAAAAACTTTCATGAGGTATAAAAGTAATGAAATAAAATTACATAATGAATACACCCCCCATCATCTTGAAGAGGGGTTAGATACTGAGCATTTATAATTTATACCCCCCCCCCCCCCATGACTATGATTAGCCACCTAAAGTTAAATAAATCTGGCTCTACAGCAAAAATTAAAAAAACTTTTATAGGTCTCAATGAGACATGGAGGTAATAGAAGAGATAGAATTAAAAAATACTCAATAAAAGGTATCTCCTCTCTTTAAGAAAAAGAGAAAGACATCATTTATCTGCAGAGATTAGAGTCATGCCAAAACAAATCCACAGATAAAAGGGTATATAGAATATTGTCATATCAAAACCTTGTAGATGTCCTGAGATGAGCTTCATTCAATGTAACACATTTCAATTCAGCTCCACATCCCTTAAAATATCAAAGGACAGCTGGATAGAAAAGCACTTAAAATTCCACTTTTTCTTTATGACAGTACCATTGAGTAGATCATTTCTGCTTATACATAGGAATGTATCAGCTCACTTGAGTGAACCCTTTATACTGTCCCCATACAAAAGTAAGACAGTAAATCTCTTTGACAGATGGACCAAGTAGATTATCCAAGATACATGTTTGATACCCAAATATAAGAGGGTGTCAATCAGGCTATTATTCAAAGGGGTTAAGCGGCTAATTCTTCAGGAGAGGTTGATTTTATCTGATTAGTCCAATTTGATTCCATGAATTCACACTTTTGAAACTTGTAAGTGGTTTTGACATCCCAAAAGGAAAGGCACACAAAACTGCTAATACTATGAAACCTTCCAGAAGTAGGAAACTGATTTCACAATGACTTGAGTAGTATTCTCTCAAACTAGATTTCTGAAGCCGAGAGAACAAAAAAAGGAAAGAGAACCCTGCAGTGCACTCAAACTGTCAGGCAAAGTGTTTTCAAATTCTCTTATGCTAAGCATACATAAAAGGAACTGGGGCAAAGTTACTGCAGACTATCACCCTTTCCTTCTGTGAGCATAGACATCTGCCAGAGCCATAAAGATACAGGGGCTGACCACCATTTTTTTAGGGGGAGAGCGTGGATTGGCAAAATGATAATAGCCCAACTAGACTCCTTCATTTCTATAATTGTGGTAGTGATCACTATTTGCAATGTTACAATTCTTGTATGTACATAAGTAGACATGTGATGTTCCCAGCCACTGCTAGTGAACATGTATCTTCCTTAAGGCCTTTTGACTGAAATGTACCTCCTGGCATTTCGGAAAGTCAAACCTTCAACAGGATCTTTTGGGGTTACAATCCCTTAGAAAATTAGCCTAGTTACAGTCACTCCTCATAATATGTTATCTACTGAAGTGATTGCAGATCTATTGATTGAAACATTTCCCAATCCAATCCTCATGGGAGAAATTAAGTCATGCAGAAGAATACCTTCATTAGAATACTTGTTGAATAGAAGAATAAACACTACATTCTTAACTCATGTTGCTCTTCTTTGATTTTTAAGAATACAGTATGGTATGCTGAATAGGTATTTTGAATAGGATAATAGGCAGATCCAGGGAGAGGGGGGAGGGGGGAGTCGTATGGGGGGGGGGGGCGGAGAAGGAGAGAGTGGATTGGGATAACTTTATTTTAGTTCTAGTACTTCAATATCCACAATCTAATACACTATCCGAGTAAATAAGTCATAAACTGCAGACTTTCAAATATATTACATAATTATTCATCATCAGGGTAATAACCAGGCAAAGTATTTATACACTATCATCGCTACACTTTGATAAGGTAAGCAGTGAAGTTGAAGATGGGGCAGCATTCTTATTTGGGTTCAAAAGTCCACTGAATATCACTAAACATTTAAAATAGAGGTATCACATAACACGTATCACTCTGTGAGCTGAAAGGGGGGGGGGGGCACATGCCCCCTGTACCCCTCTCCTATCCCTGTCTAGATGATTCTGCTGATTCTGCCGATCACTGTGAAGGCTTTCCCTAAATCCATCCTCATGTAGTACAAGTACACTCTTCATTCATATAAAGAAGATATTTCATTGTATTGTAAGGCAAAGAAACCTGATTTACACAAATATACCTGAGTTTTGTGCACTATATTACTTGTGTTACAAACAAAGTAGGCAATATCCAGATTAACAGAGTAATATTGATATCCAGACTAACAAAGTAATGTAAATATCCAAAATCACATAGACATAAGATTGCACAAATGAAGGGACAGGAATGAAGAATGGGTAAAAACCCTAGGGTTTCTATGCAATCGATAGATACACAACAGGGGATTGACTTCTTCCCTTCAGAATAAATACAAGAAAGACCTCTTTTTCAAGCTTGGCAAGCAATTAAGATATTTCAGAGTGGGAGAGGTGCACTTACATGTGCATCATTTTATGGTGGGAGAAGTGCACAACCAATCGCATCATGTCAATGGCAGGAGAGGAAGTCTAAAGAAAGTAATTTGTGTAAATTTCTTCTCATTCAAGTTTTATTAGTTTGAGAGCATTTTGTTTTCAGACAGATGATTCAAGTCATGGCTTGTAGCATAAGACATTTCCGTGGCTTTTAGGTTGAATTAAGAAAATTCAAACTCGGAGTAAAACTGAGCAAAATTTAGAACCTGACATTCACTCTTGACAAACAATTTCCTTCTAGACAATTATACCATTTGTTTTGCTGAGCTGAAACAATTGGTCATTTAATAAAAGTATTATTATGTATCCTAGGTTTTATAATGATGACAGAAATGGACTACATCAAGATTTATAACAAAAAATATCATCTGTAATCAATTTGATATGCTTAATGGTTATCAAGGATGATATTCAATATGTTTCAATTCAGAAACAAATAATTGAGATATCTTTACTGGGGAAATTTGCTACATTCAATGGATTGTTCCCTACACTTTCTACAAAGGAGTGGTATATGCATTTTATACCAGTCATATATACCCACTATTTTTTTGCAATATATCAACAACTGCTCTTTAAAAAGAGAACATTTTACGTGATATACAGTTTGGGGGCGTGATGGTCTAATTGCTTTTTTTGATATGCACAAACATGTGTCCAAAATTATCATTTTCAAAAAAATAAAGCTATAAAAGTTTATATTTTTGGCTTTTAGACCCTTAAATGATCAAATTTCTACAATAATTGAAAGTTAAGGCAAAAATAATGCAATAGAAAATTAAAGAGATTAAAAAGTTTTCCCGGGGGTCACATTATTCAAAATATTCTGAACAAAATACAAAATTTTTTATTCTAAATGATACCGTATTCACATTTGAGACAATTTGAACTAATTCTTTCATTTTGAAAAGATAAAAGATAAATTTCATAGAATTCTAGCAATACTCAATAAATCACTATATTGCTATGGCTCCATCTTGACTACATGGTAAAAACACAGAATCAAGACTGATCGCTAAAAGACAAAAGGGTAAATAATGTAACCAACTCAAATCTTATAAATCGCAGAGACTGTTCCTTTAATTCATCCAACTTCCAAAGTCAAGTTCATTCTTCTTTTCTCCCAAATTACACTTGATAGTGTTGTCAAAGGCTACCCTGTCACTGAGATAGCTGGAAGCATCTTAAAGAAATCAATTTCCTATCCAATAAAAGCAATACTTGTCTTCCTCCTTTAGGATCATTCCTGTTTTTAGATGTATACTTTTGACTATAGCCTATTATAGCATGAGGTTTTTTGGTTTTGTTTTGGCTGTTGCTGTTGCTGTCATTAGTAAGATTATATTGACCTCTTTATCTTTTTCATCTTTTGATGGGAAAGTTTTCAACTTTCAACAAACATGAATGAACAAAGGTACACGTGTATTTCATAAACTGAAATGTATAGCAAAGAATACTCTATGTTGATTGTGTATTGGATCATTAGCTAATATAGATTAAAAAAGGAATATCACTATATTATGAACCTTGGTTAAAGAACTTGAGACATCTATCTACTTTCTAAAAGCTTTGAGGTTACAGCAAGCATTAAGATAGAACTTAGGTATTCCTTGTATAGCCTTGTCCCATTTGTAATCATTTAAAATACATGTAATTTTAAAAAGCATTTATAGCAGAGTATACCAGACAGTGTTTTTTTACCCTAATTTGGACATGCTCAATAAAAAAAACTTTACCCCATTTGGAATTGCCATTTTATGGTCAAATAATAGACAAACAAAATGGCCTTCTTTTTTTATTGATACAATCACAACTACTAGTATTTTCAAGACTGAAGAGTGTTAAAACCATGATTAAACACTACTTTCAGTTGAATTTTGGTACCGCAGGGTTTCACAGTCATAACAAAACTCCAAATGAAGTGATAAACCAAAATTTGCCAATTTCATAATTATGACCATCATTGTGAAAGACAGCCATAGACAGTAGACCAAATAGTATCATTATAATACCCCAAATTGCTTTCAAATATGACCCTATATTTTGTAAGCATTATTATTTGGTAACTTAATTAATTATGCTCATGCAAATGTTGTAGTGACTAAGTCTAAGGCAGGGAAAGGATGTCAAACATTGATCCATGTCATAAGAGCTATCCCTGTGGCACCTAAACGGTCAGACATGACAATGACTCAACAGTATCCTTATCTGTTGTTGTACATTACCAGTGAACAAGAACTAGTGATTAGTTTGAAAGCTATGGAAAATAAATTACTTTCATATTAGTGCAGTTGAGAAGTTTAGTTTTTTCAACAATTTATATATCACGCACAGATGAGCATAAAAGTATACTTATCTGTCTCTGATTTCTCTATTGTAATTTGCTGAGGAGGTTAACAAAAAGGAATACTCCAAAAATCATGTTTGCTTGATATTTTTTCTCAAGTCACATAATATTTCAGCTATATTGCAGTCATCATGAAAACACAAAGAACAACCTTGCATTTATAGACAACAAGGTGTGGAAAGGTAAAGAATAAGACACAATTTCTGACATGAGTAGATGATAATGAGGGTATAGCCTGAAGCTGTCCACCTGGCGGTCAATGTGTGTATGCGACGTTCTGTCAAAATATTCTCTAAAACTGGGATAGCTTCCATGATAAACCACAGAAGAAAAATTATAGTAAAAGTGGCTACATTATGATAATAATTGCGGAATGGACCCTTTAAAAGATAAA
The DNA here is from genome assembly GCA_033118115.1 of Pharyngocirrus eroticus. Classification (NCBI taxonomy): domain Eukaryota; kingdom Metazoa; phylum Annelida; class Polychaeta; family Saccocirridae; genus Pharyngocirrus; species Pharyngocirrus eroticus. Next base: position 4,256 of record JAVSBT010143649.1, on the reverse strand, counting down.
GGAATATGTAGCAATATGTAATACAATACTTTCTAGAAGAAAAAACTTTCTGATCTAACATAAATTTAAGAAACTTCTATCATAACGATAATAGGTGAATTATAGAGTATGTCTTCACAAAAGAGTCCGTCTTGGGAACTAGGCACCAGGTGGCAAGACTATCGCGGATATTATATACACTGGCCATTTTTAAACAATAATATAATTGATGTGCTAGAACTGACTAGGCTTCTTCATTGTGATCACTTAATTGTTTAATTGTGTATATGGTAGTACTTTGCTAGCAATAAAAAATAAAAAAATGTAAAATAATTGTTAAAAAAAATATCTGGCCACATACGGCATTAAAAATAAATCACCCGGACGTTAAACAGGAAACCAAATTCTTTTTTCATTTCGGCCTTATTAAAACAACTTACCTTTAGATATTACCTATTGCATAAATTAAAAAGTTCTACTTTTACACAGTAGGGTGTTCCACTGAATATTAAATGTCTAATCTTTCTAATATGACATTTTTATTGCATGTTAATGTTTTACACAAAGGTGTACTTTAATCAAGATTGAAAGAGTTAATGTAGATGGATTTGTCTGTATAAAAAAGACAAATTTGAGAACAATACAGTTTTATCTTATCTTATCTAAACTTGCCATCATCATCCTGTAACTGAAGGCTGTTCTAACTTTACATTAGTTTCTGTTAACATGTATACCATATTTTTTTATTGTACTTTTTTGCCACTATGATGATAGTGTATTGATCACATGACTCCATTTTGTTTAACTGCTAAATTGTTTCTACAACAATAGGACTACCAGGATCCAATTGATCTAATCAGACAAGTACATGGTCACAGATTGTAGCAATTAGGAACATCAATGTGCTGACATTTGAAAAAGAACAAAGCCAGGTAATATTCTGTGTATACCTGGCAGCAATCTACAAAAACAAACAGCTTCATATCTCTATTTGTTTTTTATCTGGGATTTTTCTATCATTAGTTTCATATTGAACTAATTTCAATTTAGACTGGCTAAGGTGTTTTTTTCCCAAAGAGCTCACTTTCAAAACTAGGTACAGTGAAGTGTAAGTGATATCAAATTGTAGCTAAGAAAGCACTGAATCAAGCATAATAAATCATACTCTATATAGGTCCAAGTGTAAGAAAAAAGAGTTTAAATATTGTTATATCAAAAGGTCTCTATTGTCCTAAAGAGTATCCAAACCAAGTCACACTCAGGAGACAGCTGAAGAAATTAATTTATAGTACTCAGTCTTGAAACACACCATAGAGTAGGATATAGTGTCAAAAAATAAATGTACATGTATTCCAGTGTGACATGCAGTAGAATCCCTTTATAGTGGTCATCATCAGGACTGAACTATTTTGACCGCAAATGCGAAATGGCCTTTATAGTGGAAAATATCCCATAATATTAAAATCTTTATTAAGTCTGTATAGAGGTGTGTTTATTTATTAGGGGTGTTTTAAATAAGATATTTAAATTAATTTCAATTGTCAAAGAAAATAGAATAGCTAATGATATCTTCTTCTTCTTTGCGTTCACTTTATGGTGTATATATATACGTAGTACTGTGGTTTAGCATCCATGGTTGTAACATCTCGATACCACTAATTTGCCCTTTTTTCCCCCAAAACGTCAAAATAACTCCTACAGTTTTAAAGATAAAAACACCCTAAAAAAAACAGCAGATTGATACCTTTGAAAGTTTGTTTTTTTTACACGTCAACTTTTTTTATTTTTTAGATAAGTTTTACAATGGAAAATGACCTTTCTTTGATGCTGATATATACTCAATGGGGTGCTGAAACCATCAATGTATACTTTTTTGCCGGTCAAAAAGGTGTATTGAAAGAAGCAGATGATCTCCCAAACTCAAATTGTTGGCAACAGATTTTAACCTGTTTCGCTACCTTAAGCTTGATTATCACCTTATCTATGCTGGTTTGTATTATTGCTAATGATAGAGACTAATGATATAATTTTGGCTCTTGGGCAACCATTTCTTTCCATTGTATCCCTGATATTATCTTGGTGCCTTTCAAATTTTGAGTAGTTTACAAATAACATTATCAATAATATCTTTCTTTGTATTAATGCCAGTTTAATCAATTAATAAATATAGTGTACACTCTCTTATACTACCACATAGCTACAACTATGCCTACAAAAACATAATTTCCTTTCAAATTTGTAAATATTTAACTCTGTTTTCTTTCAAATATCTCATCCAATAAAACATCAAAAGCGCAAGTATAAACTCTCAACATCTGTTTCAATCTAAGTGTTTTACATCATCATGGAAAACATATTATGTTGATCAGTACTGCACAAAACAAATTCCAAACATGACTGTTCGGGGACTAGTTTCATTTCAGGTTACATCTCTAAGGTAGATTCCAAATGTTGCGTCTGCTTTTCTTAATGGGGGATGAATGTCAAGTTTCTCTTTTAACATGGGCTAGCATACATCTCAAATTATTGCTATAAAGTATATATTTTTGGTTTTACCACATTTTGATAGCCCTCACATTTCACTGCACTTAATAAGAAAACCCAAAAAACACTGCCCAAAAATAAATATCTAACCTTTCTTCACCAGGCATCAAATTCTACAATTTTTAAGATGCAAATCTTCATTTATAGCTTTAATATCCTTATCTTTTAAAGACTACATATTTTCTCATAACAAAATGATGCAATCATTTATGGCTCTTTAAATTGGCAAAAATCGGGCTGAAAATTGGGAGATCTCCAAATGTCAATTTTTTTACAGTACTTTTATCACATCAAATAGCCATATTTTAATTTCGAAAAGGGATAAAAAAAATTATGGGACACAACATTGAACATATAAACATGCTCTAGTAGATGATGCTTTTGATTTTTTGACATCATGAAAAAAGGTAAAATATTTTTCATTGTAGACTTTTTAGGTGTTTTATTGTACATTATGTTGAGTTGAAATAAGTGCAGTGAATTGAGTGCTATCAAATTGTGGCTGAGGATTTCCTTTAAAGTGCGAGTCCAACACTATTAGTATCATTCAAAAGTAATTTATAGCCCAATTCAGCAATGTAAATGTTTATTCCTCTCACTGCAATTAATTTGACATTTGACAATTAGTTGTAAACGTCAGCTTTAGGACTGCAATTATAACAGAATAAAAACCCTCTATTTGTATACACACAAGTTTTTATAGCATTTGGATAAAAGATACGATTTAAAAAAAATTACTGACAGCCATATTCATTGTTCTTATCACCTATTTCAAAAAAAGGGTTAAAAAGAGCCCGATTTCTAGTGCTACAATAGCATCCAAACATTTTTTTCCAAATGATCATTGATTCCCAATTTTAGGCACACCATACATATAGAAACATTTGAACATAGCTTGATTATGGACAGACCAAACAACAATAAAAATATTTTTCAAAGTAAGAATGGCTTTTGAACCCAAAGTAGTTATCATGTATAGCAAAATGGCAGTTAAATAAGTTGTATTGGGATCGGTGATTGAAAATAACCCTTCTCACGATATTTTCCCCATTCATATCTCTTGTTGATTCTGGAGTTCAAATGGGTACATGTATGACATTGTGTAAAGTTTAAAAGGAAAGAAGCTAGGAATATTTTTTATTGAGATTTCACAAGTACGATTCTTGTTTCTGCAAATTTGATTTGGTTCTTTGATTTATGTTTTTGTAAAGTTGACTGAGTTCTTGTTTCATTCTCTTTTTCTCATAATTATATTGATCAACTGATGTTTCTAAGTTAAAACCTGTGCTAAGCAGCCTCTACTGTAAGAAAATTTGAGTGGCAACAAAGTTGTACCATATCAACAAGGGATGTCAATCCAAATCTAAACAGACACATGAGCCTTAGTTTTTTAGAGTTGATGCTGAAGAGGTCAATATCTACTAAGCTGTTTTAAGACAATTTGCCTCGCAAGCATCTTGACCCTTTTTTCCCAATAGGAACTGATGGCACTTTTCTATATTGAAGTTTTACAAAATTAATCCAGTCTATGGACATTCTTCCCATCCTGTGCTGTTGACTGCAGTGAAGTAAGGTACTCAGAAAGGTGGGCTGATACTTGACTGGACACTTTTCAAAAAAAGAAGTTGTACCATTTACATATTCTAATATAAGATAGATATTAGTACTTTATCCTATGGTTTCGAGTTGTGTACATGATATACACCAAGAGAGAAATTGTATTCCGAGAAGGC
>JAVSBT010143427.1:0-14626 GCA_033118115.1 Pharyngocirrus eroticus | reverse complement strand
TTAGAGAATATTTTGACAGAGCAACCCACTTAGCTAATATCGCCCGTTATACAGTCTGCGGCTACACGCTCATTAGACCAATTTATTTTCATATACAAGACCTAAGTACTACACTAATTAAGTAGTAAGAAAGCCACAACGAATAAGTTCATTTTGGAATTTATTTGCAAATGTTTGTAGATAACATCTGCATCTTCAGGCAATAATCTACTTTTAAAAAAACCTTTATTTCTTTGAATGCTACTGTATACATAATTATAGACTTAGAAAAAAAAAAGCTAAATATTACTATAACAAAAAAAATGAATAACTTTCAACAATGGAGTGTAGTTTGAAACCTACATGTTTTGAGTCTTCAAGGAATCTCTTCAGGATTCATTTCAAAGACTGAAAACGAAAAATAAATAAATTAGATTCATAAATGTTTAATGTTTTAAAAAGAGCAGTACTAGTAACAGCAGTTCCCTGAAGGTCATAAGTGCTGATCGTGCTTGTAAAACAAAAATTCCTATAAATCAAAGATCTTGAGTACAGCTTACAATTATATTTCCTTATTGATTGACAAATGAAATGATTTATGTAAGCTTTTACAGGAGTACTCAGAATATTAAAACCATGTTTTTTTTTATACCAAAGGTGTCAAATTTGGAATTTAAAATAAATTTAAATCTGGTCAGAGTTTGCTTCAAAGTGGCAATGAAAGCCTTTTCAAACCAGATTTCCCATGTTAAATTCCCATAGAGATTTTTAAACAGACTTCTTTTCATATTTCCATAGTAGATAAAAAATATCAAAATAAATTCGAGTTGGCGCTAATGTAGATAGCACACTAGTCTTTTCGAAACAGTTTCATTTGAGGATTAGGATTAAATACTCCTATTTAAAGCTAAAATAGGATTAAATACTCCTGTTTAAAACTAATCCTCAAATGAGACTGTTTCAAAAAGACTAGTGTGCTATCTACATTAGATTACAATTACCTATCATGAAAAGAATCCCTTTTTTAAAACAACTTTTGTATAAAACACCACATATCTTCAATATTCTGAATACTCTTGCAGATCACCCCAGAAAAATGCGTTTACATAAACCAAATTCACAGCAAGCTATTTACCTTTCTTAATAACACATTTAAAGTGGAATATTTAGCCCACTGATTCAGGGAAAAAAGTTTATTTTGAAATTCTTCTTTTAAATTGGTACCATGACAATGAACTAACTGTACGGTGACCTTTTTTTAGAAAGTTTTTTTAGCTTTGAACCAAAGACTCTACAATCAACATGAAAAAAACCCACTTGAGTGCTTAACTCTCATACATGTAGCCTACCCTGCTTTTTATTGATTTGTCCTTGTCATCTCTGATCAAGGTCGTGGAACATTAGGTAATCCATCAATTCAGGAGTTCTACATTTTCTGGAAAGAGTAAAAAAAAGTAGTTTCAGGATTACCAATCTTTCCCTTTTTTTATTTTAGTTATATTATTCGTTTGTCTCATTTAAAGGCAGGCTATATGCATTTAAACCCTTTATTTAATTTAGCTATCTGTCTGATACCCGAACTTTCCACGCCCTCCTTTTCCGGGTTCTGTGCATTGGACTCTACCCACTGTACATTCAATGCTAGGCTATTTAACTCTACATTGCCATTATCGCATGGTAAAAACTTATCAAATAATGAATCAAGACCGATTGCTATAAGACAAAAAGGGTAAAAAAAGTAACCATCAAATTGCAGACAGTATCCCTTTAAATCATAACCCAGATTTTTTGAGGAAAAACATATTCATGTCACAAACAGATATAAAAGTAGTACGAGATATCTTTTCATGTCATGAACAGATATAAAAATAGTACGAGATATAAAAGATGGCTTTCAATTCAGCATCGTTAGGTACAGGGGAGAGAAATGTTCCTGGAAATAGAATTCTCATGATACAGATTTGTTGTCTGAAATAGCAATCGATTGAACATGGCTGCATTGATTTGATTTGTCCTATTTTGGGGAATGTCCAACTCCTTAGCGTGCAGCAACAGCTCCATCCATATCATAAAACGAATTCAAAGATAAGAGAAACTTTTAACTAGGTCAAAGACGAAAAATTTCATCAAAAGTCCAACACAGTCTGCATTGACTTCTCATATCGAAGAAGTAAAACTCAAAATATAGCAAAACAATAACTCCAAAAATTAGGTTGCTTGATTTATTTTCAAGATGACGACATGTTGTTTAGTTTCAACAATCTTACGAAGATGAAATTGTAAGAGTGTCGAAAATTAAACAACATGTCATTGTCTTGAAAATAAATCAAGCAACATAATTTTCGGAGTTATTAATTTTACTATATTTTTATAAATTATCAGTTGGCAATGGATTCTGGGTAAAACTCAAAATGAGGTCATGAAAAGACAATAGACAAACATCCATACCAATGCATTAAATCAGGGCATGATAAACTTCCATAAATATCCAGAAAACATCAGTGAATTTGAAGACTTTTACACAAGCTAGAAGCCTTAGAAGAAAAGCATTAGGGTATCAATATCTTTCGACATAAATCCAGAACTGAAGCCTCTATGCGATGGTGGAGTTTTATGGGAAAAATCCTATTACATGTACCTTAAAAAGTGATCTGGATATACTATAGGGATATTGGCTTTAACAAGTTTCTTAGATATAAAACAAAATATTCAAATTATATGTTGTCAACCAGGGTGTGCAACCGAATGTTTTGTCTGTAACATGCCAATAGCAGGAAATGGCTAGTAAAATTGTGGAGAGAGAAAAACAATGTTGAACTGTACTATGGGATCAAACTGTCTGACCCTTTGGTCCCAAAGTAATTCCCACCCTTTCAACTCCTGGTTTGACACTGTACTGGGTATATTTCATCTTTGGCATCCAAATGCCACCTGCATAAAGATAGATATTCAATTGTTCTTTGACAAATGATCATTCCAATAAAGTGGATCATACCTAACATCATACAATATACATATATAAATTATGTGTATGTCTATTCTTGAAAAAAATCTAATTAAAAGGCAATGAATATTTTATCGATACTGACATAACAATGGGCATTATCATAATGAACTAATCAGTCTCTTTGTTTGAAATCTACTTCTGGTCTTAGCAGTGGTGACGGTCTTCTATCCAGTAAAATGTATGAATTCATGACTGTATGTAAGAAGGATGAATGTATTAATTACTGAGGGCCCCATGGAAGATCTGTTATATCTGAATGGGTTACCCTCCCCTCCAAATAACAGAAACAAAAACAAAACAAAAAAATACTTTAACAGAATTTGACTCTCATTTATTATTTATTATTTTATTTGTAACATGTTTTACCAGGGTAGTCTATTCAGCTCACAGAACCCTGGGATGAGTTTTCCATTCTATTGTTGTTGTTTTTCCCAATATATTGTTATCATTAAGCAGAGAATGAGAGACAGATAACAATATAATTTTGAGCCATTGCTTTCTGTGTTCTTTTATGTGCCATGGGAACAAAATCCATGACACGATTCCGCATTTTACATCCTTTCCGCTGGATTGGGAAACAAGCCAGACATTTCTGATACACATAGTACAGATGAATGTAGGGGTGAAACAAGCAATGAAGTAGCATTCGATGGAATACTCATTCATGTGCAGTTATATAAAAAAGTTATGCAATATAATGGGATTATGTGCATGCTGTAGTAGTATATCAAAAAACAGTATCAGAATCACAATATACTCAGGAAATTGCATCCAAACCAGAGATGTCTCTCATCACCAGTCAGGTTGAAAATACCCATTTCATTCATGGTAATTTGCAAGAAATACCCCCCCCCCCTCCCATTACATCACACTTAGGGTCTTTTGTTTTGTGTCAATCCTGGTCTTCTTTAAAAGCATCTTTGACTAATCACAGACACATATGTCAAAGCAGTAAGGACTGTTAAGTGTGTTGAATTTATTTTCTGAATAATTCATACTTTTTACACAGGAGACCCAAGTGCACGCCATATACATGTATGTATTGATCTCTGCAGCTGGGGGAGGAATCATTATTAGAGAAGGCAAGATTCATACGGAAAGATTAGGCATGAAATGGTGCCTATGTTTAGGGCTTAAGAGAGTCTTCCGTGTTGTGATGTCTTAAGGAAAAAGGAGTCAACTCAGTCTGTGTTGGCATGGGTGAAATTGAAAAACTCATCATCAATAGAGAGATGCTTTAGAGTTTGGCTTTGATATTCTCTAGGAAGAATGAAGGATCTATTTTGAGCTGATTTCATCAAAAAAGTAGTCTCCAAATGTATGAGTAAGCTTCAAACTGGAGTTGTATTGAATGCTTATAGAACCTGCAGATGAAAGTGGAAAAGGTGACTTCTAGGAAACCAGACATCTTTTGAAACGCTCAATCCATCATTGATTCTGTGCTGATATTTGATTGCATGGAACCTAAAGTCTTGATCTGTTAAAACCTTAAAACCCTGCCTGATGTGAAACACAATGAGTAATGTGTGTCCATTGAAAAAAAGTGTATTTTGATTTCCTGACAGAAGAAAATATATTTTTTCCCTTTAAGACGTTGTATTTCCTATATACTGATGTTATGCTGCTTCCATTGACTGAGAACAAACACACCACATCGCACAAGACAATGCAAATATATATACACTTATCAGAATGCATGGTAGTTCTTACTGCAAACGGAATAAAGCAGATGTACAGCTTTTAAGCCGTGCTTCATTCATGGAATAGTACACTACCTAGTCTGTCATTTGTTATTGAAGCGTTGTATTAAGACCGTAAAAGCTGATTCAGGGAAAGCATCACAAACAAGCAGGTAAGAGTTTGATTTACTGTCTCAGTTTAGTTGTATTGATATGAATTGTACATGTATATATATGTGGGATTTTCTTGAAGCAGTAACATACAGGGGGGGGGGGGGGAGATGGTATACAGTTTTAATTCAAAGAGAGTTGTTGACAATAGTGAACAGTCATCTAATAAACACCTCCAACAGTAAATGTTAATCACTAATGAAAAAGACAGTATCGACTCTATTTAAAGGTATAATCCACTAATTCTTGAATGATTGATGTGTGGCAAATACCAACTATGATAAAGGTTTAGTCTATTGGCTAGTTCACCATGAGTCTGGTTAGAAAGTTTTTCAGTTTAAAGAGGGTTCCAGCACTCTTAAAGCAATTGTCTGAAATATGTTGTGGCTTTAACATGAATTGTATTTACTATTTACACATATACATGGGTTTTTCACAAAGGTGAACATTTGCCTCTTCTGATGAATTTGAAAGAAAAAGAAATAGCCAGCAAAAAAACAAGTTAGAGAAGAATTGTATTCTAGCGTAGGCTTTCCTTTATGGTAATTACTTTGGAATAATCTTCTATTTTGTATTCAATGTAAGATGTTCGCGCTGTGATTAGCTTTACTGATTGTAATGCAAGACTTGAGTTTGTAGGTACAGGTACATTACTTTTTGATGGCGCCAATGTCATATTGTATCACAACATACTGACAAATATTGGCCATAGTTTGTCATCGTAACTGTTTATAATATAAGAGGCTGCATGTTTGTTCTTAATTCTTGTCACTAATCAAGAAAAATAGAAATGCAGATTAAAGGTTTGATATACAGATAAATCCACTAAGATTCTCTTCTGCCTTTCTTATATTGTATCAAATGAATAATATTTCTGCTCTAAATATGGTGGTAAAAGGACAGTTTTCACTGTATTTACATGATTAAGATTAAAGAGGAATATCACAAGTGTTTCCAAGACAATGTCAGGGAACTTACATCATTTAGAGTGCTTTAACTGATTTCTCTTATCAGGTGTTGTCATAGATACTCTTATAAACCATTCATCTTGTTTTTATGGAATAAGTCCTGTTTTTCCATATAGGATACCAGGAGTCTGCTAAAATCACAGTACATATATAGATATTCATTGTAATCTGGAGAGGAGGGAGGGGGGAAAGAGGGTTGTAACCAAATGGAGACATTATCTTAAATAAACCTTTCATTAAAAATCTAATGTATTACAGGAAGTATATGTGCATGATAATTTTCAACAATGCACTATATCAACTGAAATTATCCATTAAAACCCCCTCTTTTAATTATAATAAGAACTTGTTATTGACCTATTTACAATCCAAAAGTGGGTCATTCATACTATTTACTGTGTGACCTTGACATAAATCTGCAAATAGATCATATCCTGGCTCAATTAGATGAGATGGCAGAAAACCCATTAACTAACAGAATAAGCATCCAAAGTTAAAACTTGTATGATACAAATCATACTTTCTCTTGGTTATCAGTGGTCAAATTTACGAGGGGGCCTCCATTTATGTCTAAAAAGCTCCCATTTTTGACATGTTTTAGGATGACCTTGATTGCTTTCACTTTCACTACCACTGATCACCGTATAAGATCTATTCTTAGCTCTACCATTCAGATTATCTCAAGTGAATAAGTGGTCAGCTTAAGTTTACAATATCCTCAACACTTTCTGGTTATACTAATACCCTCCAGCTTAGAAATTCCACTGTAGGGATTAAATCCATAGGCTTTTGGAGATTTGGAATAGAACGTAGGGATGAGCCTTCATAAAATACCATAAATCACACAGATAAATAAGTATACACAGTCTTCAACTTTGAACCCAGAATTATAAACATGACATTGCCTTATTTGCCATTAAGTTTTTTAGAATAAAAAAGACATAATTATGTACATATTATACAGATTTGAAATATTACAAGTTATTTTTAAATATTAATCTAATAAGGAATCATTACATAAAAAGGCAAGGAAGATAATTTCTACAACTGAAATTGATTTTGATATTTTTAACCTTTGAAGGAAATATGAAAATATATCATTTTGAAAATCTATGGGAATTTAACATGGGAAAAATCTGGTCAGAGTATGCCTCACACTCAAAGGGGCAATAATAGCATTTTCAGACCAGATTTCCCATGTTAAATTACTACATTTTTTCATTTTTTCAAGACACCTTTATAATCCAAAAAACATGTTTGTAATTTTTTGCATCCTAATATAGTTTGAATTTATTAAAACCAGCTATATCACTCATTTCCAGAACATGCTTTTAGACCTTGGACTAGAGTTTGTTATATCTATCAAACTGCTCAAATATGACATTTAAGACCTTTTTCTAACAAAAAGCAATTTCCAAGTTCTAGTACTCCTTTTTTTAAATTTCATAAAGGTTAATGGGATAAAAGACAGGTAACAAAGGCATGGTTTGTAAAAAAGATTCTTCAGATTTTCTTTGTTGTCTGTTTTAATAGTATTTTTCTGTTTCTATAAAAAAGTAAGATAAAAGCTCCCTTGACATTTGAAATGTTATGTTTGTCTTTGACACAGAAACCTAGAATGGTAACGCATAATGCCTCCAGGTGGAGGATATTATAGTTTCTATTATTTAATTACACATACACATATCTTTATCTCCCACTGCTAATGTAATAGAGTAACAAACAAAGAGAGATGTCTAGATATAGGGCCTGATAGTTATATAATACGACCCTGAGAAAATGCTTGAATCTGGTGCCAAACAAAGGATTAGTATAATCCTTTTCATTAAAGCATAGCATTTTACAATGTGCCTTTAATTTTTGTATGCGATAAAATAGCAAATTAGCGCTACCTTTCTCCAAGCATTACTTTGTGAAAAAGTGTATTGCTTTGTTTGGCACCAGATTCAAGCATTTTCTCAAGGTCATATTATATAACTATCTGTCCCTATAGTAACAATTGCTTATGAAGCCACTAGAGAAATCAGGAATTGATATGTATCAAAATCAAACATTTCGCATAAATTTGCTACAATATGTACTTCAGTTAAATCGATAATTCTGAAACAGGCCTTACTTTATAGTCATCAGGGGACCATTTCAATTTAATACTTAAGTTCTAATTTTCTCTCAAAACTTACTTATATTCAAAGTTTGACTTGTAGTGTGTGTTATTTGACTACTGACTACTGAATTTAAGTCCTACTTATACTTAAGTAGTTAATTGAAACCAACCCCCAAGGTTATTCCTCTACCAAGACACTGTAAAGACTACATGTAAGGATGTCAACATTATGTCTCAATATCAGATATACTTTTGTATGGCTTTTTGATTTCATTGGTTGTTTTCTCCAGCAAATAGGATAATGAAAGCATTGATGGAAAGCCTTTACTGACATTTAATTCCAGAGAGGTTTCTGATTCCATCATCACATAAGTCAAAGTGTGTAAAATACGATAGAAAGCTCATTTATACTATTAATTTTTCTCAGTGCATTTATGTTAGGTTTTAACCCAATTCATAAGCAAGAAAGCTACTCTGAATATGTTCATTTTGAATTTATTAGCAAATTTTCAGGCAATAATAACACAACGAATTTGCTGATAAATTCAAAATGAACATATTCGGAGTAGCTTTCGTGCTTATGAATGTAAAATTGTCAGCTGGTACTGGTTTCAACCCTATTCAGAATCCAGATTTGGATGTCTATGAAGTGAATGTGTTTACACTATCCACAAACTCTCCAAAAAACTAAAAGTAGCTTTTCCTGTTCTATATACATTAACATTGTAGATTGATTGATTGATGTTATTTTATTCATTAATACATGATACAATAGAAGAATCAACAAAAACAAACAGTTATTTTCTGTTATTAAAGAGTAAAAATGTAAAGTTGAATATGTATAATGAAAAAGGAGCACTAAAAAGAGAGGACAATAAAAAAAGTCTACTTGATTCCATAGCAGATCTTATAGATTGCCTAGGGACTACAACTAGCAATTGGGAAAAACAAATCTTTAAAATAGGAAATACATACACTATCAACTATTGTAGTGCTTGAAGAATCTTTACTGACAAAAGCATAAGTGTAAACAGGCCTTTACTCACACTGGCATACCATACACCATTTTACTTGAATGTCCCAAATAAGTTTATAAAAGATCTTTACTGACAAAATCGTTAGTGTAAACAAGCCCTTACTCTTATTGTTATGTCATACACCATTTTACCTAAATGTCCCAAATAAGTTTGGTTTAACAAGAAAATGTATTGATCTAGTATCTCTAGATTCTATTTGCAAATTGTGAGATGTAATCATCATGATACAATGTAATTGTATTATTATTATAATGATGATTATGGCTAATGACCAAAAGCATATTAATTACTGGTGTCTGTTTGATCATATTCATCAACAAGTTACATAATACACTCTAAATTTCCCCCAAAAGTTAACTATCAATAATTAATTCATGTTTCCCAGAAGACTAACTAAGGATATTCTCTGCCAATAAACTTGGTCTTAGGGAGTATTATATAATTTATATATATATATATCAGTCCTTTGCTACTTACAATACATCATTATTATTTATTACATTATTTACAATTCAATACAGCCTCTTGAGTCTTGATGAGGGTAAAGGCAATTAATTACAAGAAACTATCATGGCATGCATGGCTTTGTCATTTATCAAGGATATTTTTGTAATTTGATATTTTTGTTTGTATACAAGAAGTCATAATCTTAATATAAATAAACTCAAGAAATGGCTCAAGAGAATTATTGTTCAAAAATACGAACAAAACAAGTCCCATGATACTCAAGAAAAATAAGAATAAAACAACATGGGACAAGAGAAAGGACAATTCAACAGGGTTTTGACAAGATCCCTTAGGAAATGGAATGGTTAGCATAACTCACTCCCACTTTTAAATTTTTTTAATGACAAATATCTTTGTCTACTGGTAATTGGAATGCAGAAGATTTTAGACAGGTATAATAGACTAAACCTTTTTTCTTTGCCTAAATACTAGTTGAAGCCCAAACTGGCCAAAATAAAAGGCCTTTGAATGTTATAACTTAGCTATGGCCCTATGGGTAATGTCACATGGCAGAACCCCTCTTGACTAAAATATGGTAGCTTTTGTAAAAGGACCAGAAAAAAACTTATTTATCTTTAGAAAATCAAAATTCAAAAATTCTAAATCTCATGTTTTTTTTATATTATCCAAACCTGACGATGATAAAAAAAATTGTTGAAATATAGTTTGAAATATAAAAAATCATTAATTTAAAAGAAAATTCTATAACATAAAAAGCCTCATGTATGCTACATGGATGTTTATCTATCATGTAGAAAACATTTTGTCCTGAATTGAAGAATTTGTATGATATCAAATGTGTTGTAATCTATAAATGCATACATGAGCTTACATAGTCTATAACTTGTAAAACACAATGACCTAGAAAGATCAATGGAATTCGCATACTTCATTAAACATATCGATTTGCCCCCGTTTGCAGATGCTTAGAAGCGATTAGAAAATGATATGTTCCATTTCAGATATAGACGGTATGTTATCTTTGCTTGGGTAGGCCTGCGTCAATCTACAGAATAGGGAACTTTCAGTCTGTACACAACTAAACTTGAGTAACCTGTGTTTAAGTTTCTTTATGATTTCTATCCAAAGTACGTGCTAATAAAGTCATATCGATGATTAACCTATACAAGCATTCAAAATATTAAAAACATGGTTTTTTTTATACTAAAGGTATCAACCTTTTTATTTAAAGATTTTTTTTTATAGAATGAAAGAAAGATCATTTCCACAATTGCATGACATGTTCATATTTTGTTGCTCATTATGGAAAGTCATTTTTAAAATCTCTTTGGGAATTTAACATGGGAAACCTGGTCAGAACATGCTTCACAGTGGCAATTAAAGACCAGGTTTCCCATGCTATTTTTTCATATTTCTATAGAAGATACAAAATATGAAAATTAATTCCAAAAATATCATTAAAAAAAATGTTTCAACACCAGTATGAGTATGAGTGGATGTTTTATTCATTCATCATGCATACAGTCATGATGAGACATTGCTAGAAGTCTTAATTACAGAATTACACTTTGCATCATTTATAGTATGACATAATATATCACATTTATATAGCGCTTTTCAAGTCAAAGACCAGCTCAAAGGCCTTTACATGAGATTCTTTGTTGTATTTTTGAGGGTAAACCACTCAGATCAGACGTCAGACCTTACAGTCCTTCACCACCACTTGTTTTCCAATCAGAATAGGCAGAAAATGTATTGTTTTCAACATTATCTGGTTCTTTTACATGCTAAGTTACTATTCAGTATTAAAAGTCAGAACCTGGGGGTCGACCCACCTTGATAGTCTGGGGGTTTCAGACCTGTGGGCATGCCCCTTCTGTAGACCCCAACATCACTATTTTTTCTAAGAGAGTAAGACATTTGTGCTGGTGCTGTGTATCTTATCAATAAGTCCTTGAGGTAAAGAAAGGGTCAATATTAACTTGCTGTCTAAAATGGCTGATTATGTCAACAACAAATAAACTTTTGCCACTGCGAGTTTCTGTAAATGTTTACATGCTTCTTCATTTCTGTCAATTAGAGTAATAATAAACTTAATTACATATAAGTATCTTAGAAAGTTCATCTGATATAATGATGAACGAAGAAAGATAGTGTAATCGAAGACAGCAAACTTGGAGATCTGAAGTAATGATATACTTTGTTATTATGAAATGCCGATTAATTTCATTTCCTGGTGTATTCTTTATGGGGAATGTGAATCAGTTCAAAAGGTGAGAGATAGACTTGCCAATTAGCCTGTTTTGATCATTTTCTAACCCCCTTCCAAGTTCATCATAAACTGTTGCCAAGTTGGAAAACAAAAGATTGTAGATTTGGAATCCTACAACGTGAGCTTATATATATATATGGAAGATTGGGCAATTGAAATTACCCTTCAAACCTATTGTCCAAGAAAAGCAAAGGAAAATATTTTGATTAGATCTTGAAGGTAAAAAAAGTCAGTTATGTAATATTAATGGTTACAATGTTTTAAAAGAGTCTTTCCATTTTAGGGATAAACTTGATAAATTATTGCATATCTGACAATGGCAAGGATTTCAGATATAAAGTGATGAATTTTTCTCTACTTGTATGTACTTGTATGCATGTCAGTAATTTTTATTCAGTAGTTTTTTTTGACAATGTCAAAAATAACACAGTTGATGCAAGAGGATGCTGTCTTTTTCCTTTTAAAATCCCACATCAGAGAAAAAAAGTCTTAGACTTTCACTAAGTAACTATCATCAATGATTCTGATCCCTTTTATAAATACAAACCTCAAACCTATTCTTAGCCTTAAACAAAAAAATAATCCAGACAATGTTTTTTCCCTAGTAATACAATAAATAGAGGAAGTCATCCTTTCTTGTCAAATAGTTATCATATTGACTATCTACAGGGAAATGTGATTTCACTACCGAAAGACAAACACTGCAGCGGGCAAAAAGGAAATCTAGTTTCAAACAAAGACCCTTTTTTCTCACAAAAAAACACCCCCTCTTTGAAATGAGATTAAGCATCAGATATCTATTTTGATGCAATATCCTCAAGTTTGGTAGAATACCATCTGATTATAAGCCTTTAAGTGCTTTATTGATTTAGTTCTATCTATCTCTGGCAGACATTTTATTTTGTTAGTCTCTATTTCATTCTGCCATGTACAATTCAATTGTATCAGCTATAGGCCTCTGTCATCTTTTTAATGATTTTCTTGGAATAAATTCTTGCACTGCCTTTTAGGTACTTAGACAAAAATAATCCTTAAGGATGGGCCATGGGTGTACCCTGTACCTCTATTCAAATTCTCCTATACATCTTTTATTGTACACTTTTCACCAATCAAAGTATATTATCTTCTACTTCAGGGTTTCCTTAACTACAAGCTGATATCTAGCTCAAACCTCATTGTACATGATTTTTTCATTCATTCAATAAACGTTGAATCAACTCCAACAGTTTTAAAGATATAAGAAACCAAAAACATCATATTTTAGAACAGATTCATGCTTTTAATTCTGTGATTGTTAGTCCAAAGTGTTTACTTTTTTTGCATTTTTTTACATCTTAAATTGTGTTATATCACACTGTAGCTTTGGTGCCTTTGAAGCTAAATTATATTCTTTTATATATGTCCAAAATGTGTTATGAAAGTAGTAGATGAGTAAGAATAATAATTTCACAAAAACTCATGACCTACAGGCTATCCTTAAGAAAGACTTTTTGAAGTTGGCATTATTGTGGTTGTTTTAGTGTGGGTTTCATTATCTTGTGTAAAGGACCTTTTGAGGACCATTATTATGTTCTGTATTTATTTGGAGAGGAGGAAGGATTCTTGTTTCCAATTATAGGTTTTCATTAGTGGGTTTATTGAACAAATAAAAGGGAAAAAAAGATTGTGTTTCTCATATAAAATTCAATGTAAGGACAGGCTATGAACAAAATTCACTGTCCTTTTCCTAACAATATTTTTATTAGGTTCATATCACTTTGAGTATAAAATATTTTACTGTGTGAAAAAAAACATCTTACTTTTAGCTTCTAAATTAAAATAATGTTCATCCATATGGAAAGTTTATTCACTTCTGGAAATTGCAGTTATTGGTGTATTGTTACTACAATTATGAATGTTGAATTGACTGTCCACCAGGTGATGCTGTGGACATTTGGGGAACACATGATGACTGTGAGGTCGCTGGACCTTGTCCCCCCACTCTAGTCTGGAGAATGTTTGTGTAGACATGTGGTAAAGTGTACCTGCCACTGTCACGGTTCAGAGAAGGTTAGCAATTTGTATGTGAATGGCTTCCTTCACGCCACATTCGAACCATCTTGATTCCACATCCAACATTTTACTGGTTTTCAACGTGACATTGTGATCCAAATGTTCACAATTCAATAAAAATTATTGTTGTAGTTTCTGAAACAGTGAAAAATGGAAAACCTAAACCAAATCGATTCATCTTCATGTCTTCCAACAAGTATTTTATCAATTTATGTTTCAGTCCATTCTAACAAAGAAAAAGATATATGCAATTTACTATCTATAATTCTGCAGAAAATTTGGCTTGCAGCAATAAAGAATAATTGATTCACTGTCAATAGAAATGCTAAATGTCATCACCCTTTTAACCATCAATTTTGTATGAGATTAAAAAAACCTCT
The DNA here is from genome assembly GCA_033118115.1 of Pharyngocirrus eroticus. NCBI lineage: Eukaryota > Metazoa > Annelida > Polychaeta > Saccocirridae > Pharyngocirrus > Pharyngocirrus eroticus. The sequence continues at coordinate 509 of JAVSBT010143427.1, read as the reverse complement.
AAAACATTAGCCATTATCTGTATCTAGGTGTACGTGTTGAAAGGAAAATTAAACAGGTACATGTGTGAAGTTTATTCATTGTTGCAGGTTTTTTAATGTATGACCTTTAATTTCTATTAAACTCTTGGTGTATACCCCATTCCATATTCATAGTCCCAAAGTAGATTTCCATGTTAGAGGGCCTGCTCCTTTTACACCAGTTGCTTTAAGAGTTTGTGGGATAAAGTATAGGGTAGTAGTATACCATTCCTCACTTTTGGTGCAAGCCCTTTAAATTCCCTTTACAAAAGTTGAAATTTGCACACTTTTAAGAAATAAAATAATTCATAATAAGTTTGAGTTCCGTGGTGTAGTGGTCAGCATAGCTGATCATCAAGCCACCGTCCAGGGTTCAAACCTCAGGCATGACAATGATTTTTTCATGGCTCTCATGTTCAGTGAACCAAAAACTGGCTAAATAAAGGCATTTGGGGTGTTGTTGCTTGTCTATGAGTGATAGCACGTAAAAG